>CM045916.1:12436760-12602670 GCA_025169955.1 Salix arbutifolia | reverse complement strand
TTGGATTATCTTACCAATGCAATAATATCACCCAAGGCAATAATACGAAACGGTATCTAATAAAAAAAAAATGCTCTGTCCTTTCATGGAACACGTGATCTCTAATCAAATATATGACACCTGGACTATATACAATAATATCTTGATCTCAACTAATATAATAAAATAGACCCCTTGAACCAAATTACTTTTGACTATTTTAATCATTACCAACTATTCTGACTTTATAGTATATAATGCCATGATAAATTATAAAGTAGCCTTCCAGTTAATAGCACAACTACTAAGGCTAAATACATATATTTTGATAGATCTCCTGTAATAATATCTCTAGCATGCTTGGAGTTAAAAAATAAAAATAAATATTAAGAGATTAAATAAAAAAAATCAATAAAAAAATGAAGATATAATTTAATATAAATATTAAATGATATCATATGTCGAGGGATAAAATTAAAAACATAATTCAAAACAAAATAAATATCCATAAAAATAATTCAAAACAAAATAAATATCCATCATCAAAATAAAAACGAGGATCAAATTTAATTAAAAAAATAATAACACACTTTTTAGTTTTGGTGGGTCAACACGAAGGTCGAGGAGATGAGACAAAAAAGATAAAAAAATAGTTGTGTTTATAGATTGCGATCAATTTTCCCTTAGTAACCTTTTGATTTATTTATTTGTAGGACAATTTAGCTATTACACTATATCTTTTTTTATAAAAAAAAAACTTAGGATAAAAGATTTTAAGAATGAAATGGTATTATACTATTGCAGTGAGAAATAATGCCTAGATGGGTTTTTATTTATTTATTTTTTGTAATTTTAATTATTGTATGGTTTTTGGATAGGATAATGCCATGATCGATCAAATCACAATTAAAGCCAAATTTAGCCTCCAGGTATGACCTTATAAATCTATCTAATTATCCACCGAATCAGACTCCTACATGGAAAACCTTAAAGTTTTGTATAATCAGACTCCTACATGGAAAACCTTAAAGTTTTGTATATACAATTCTTTTTTTTTTATCGTTCCATAACAAAATACAAAACTGAAGTAGGAGTCAACTTGAAATTTGAGAGAAAAGAGCTTTCGATAGCTATTAATTTGTAGTTTGCAAATTGATTATCGTGTCTCTTTTTCTTTGTTTAGTTAGGTTTTTGCTTTGGCCCGTCTTTTATATCCTGTTCTTCCACATTCCTTGCAACGCACCGCATTGTCCATAGTTCTCCACGTCACTTACTTCTTGATAGGAGAGAGAGACCACAAGATTATCTTCTTATCTGGAAACCACTGATACAACTACGTAAACTCTTCCAACTATCTCTCATACTTATCCTACATGATCTTTTGGGTAATCTCATTTATTGAGCTTGCAATCATGTCCTTGATTTCAGGTCTAACATGGCCTTGATTAATTTATTGTTTATGCTGAATGGTCTAGATTGCATGCACATAGCCAATTTACAAGATCGATGACTCAGCTAGCTGCCAATGGAGAGTCTCAACTTGTGCTGTGGTGCCAAAGGGCGGCAAGCGTCACAATCTGATAGGTCTGCAGTTGGCCAGGGGAGAGGGCCAACTTGATAACCACTGGGTTAAGACTCGTCCCTTTTGGAATCTTATTGGCGTGCAATCTGATTTTGATATCTTCGCATCCAAAACTCGTCGTTTAGGCTTTTATCAGCTTATCATCATGCATGTATGCTTCTATTACACTTTTCTTAGGGCTACCACTCTTTCTTTTATTTTCCCAGTTGAGTGGTCACTTGGAACAGAACTAATCAATATGGGCCCTAAATAAAATCGTGGGGCATATGAATTATTGCACTGGGAATTCTAGCTGAGATGTTTTTGAGAAATATCTTATATTTTTCATTATATTAGCTACTAGTTAATTAAAACACAAAGAAATCAAATAAAGTGCATGAATTTTTAGAATTTCAAAAATAGCTTTATAGAATCAAAACATCATAAATGTAAATGCAACGTGTGATTGCTTGCAATTGCTAATTACCAAAGGTAAATCATGTGGATGCTCCATGGATGTAGAGAGGATCAACAAGTAAATGAAGATGCGTTTTAAAATTTAAAATTCATAATTCATGGGTTTATTTGATTATTGTATCATTAAGTAGCTATTTGATTACTGTCTTATAATAGATAAGAGCAAAAATTATGGGAAAAAATAAACATGAGATACGGAGAAAATATATCATCTTTATCTTTATTTTTTTCTCCTGTAACCAAACGCAACCTTACTAACAACAAAATAAAAAAAGAATGGAAAGTTTTATTTTCCACCTTTGAAGTAAGCCAAGACTCCAACGAAAGGTGCATTCAGGTACGTAGTTGGTTCTGATTGACTAGCATTGAGACGAGTATCGGGAAATTGATCATTGTTGTCAGGTCCTCCAACAATGGCCCCTACGAGGACGTTTTGATTAGGCTTATTGGTCGTCAAATAGTCGTTCCCAGCATGACATCCGATGTGTTCATGGACAATATTCGTGGAAGGCAAGCTCGATCCACGGTGATGGATTCTTTGTGGGAATTTCGGGCCATATCCAACCATGTACGACATACCTAGTGGATTGCTCCCGAGTATGTAATCCACCTGCATGCACCAACAATGCGCAGTTATTTTTTATTTTATTTTTTTAATTTTAATGGCCACGACTTTCTCAATGGACTAGAAGTGGAGGAGGTGAGAAATTTAATACCTGGGTTTTGGCGACCTCGATGAGTCTCGAGGGGGTGGCAACCACAGAGCCGCAATGAATTGATCGTCTGGCAGCTTGTAAATAGCGAGAGTAAACAATAAGAAGAAATGATAAAGTTGTTGCATGTTGCAGGTTACTTCCTCCTGGTTTGAACATTAGCCCACCTGATCGACATAAGAAATTCATCATTACCGAAACATTGGCAACATATAGGGTAAATCCAGAAGAATTTGTCAGAAAAGGCTACCTGGAGAGTATGTGACAGATTTGGTAGGTGACTCGGGCAACAAGGAACACACAAACTTGTCAGCATTGGTAATGAAGATACTACCAGGGGATTTCATCATCGTCTGTGGATCGAAAAGGATAAATAAGTATTAGATTAAGCTAAAAATATTCACGATTGGTAATTGGAAGAGAGAAATGAAGCTGGGTGATTACGGGAGAAACAAGTATGTTAATCCCACTCTGTTTTGAATCCCATCCAAAATCAAAAATACTGCCTCCTAGAGTTGCTATATTCTTTACAACATAAACCCAGAACTTGGGGTCCCGAGTTGCCTTGTATAACCATGCTGCTCCTCAAACTAGTTCATCCTGTAAGACAAATAGATTCATCATATACGATAATTTTAGATATTGGATGGATGAATCCTTACCAATATTGTACTATATATAGGTTAATTAGAGAATCTTAGCAACTCCATAGATTTCGTTAATATTGTCATATACATACATGGTAGCCATTGAAATCGCAATAAAATGGGCATGCCCCTCGTCCAATACTTTCATTGTAAGATCCTTGATAATTGTTTGCAAACTCGAAGACCTGAATGATTATCAGGACATTGTATAGCATAGTTAGAAGAGAGAAGGCGTTATAATTTGAGAGCAGCAGCAATCTCGGCCGAAACTTCTGATCCAGGATGGGTTTGATTAACAACGTAAGTAGTTCTGAGAGTGTCCATGTCTTCAGGTCTCTCCCAGCATATGTGGTCACTGATGGGGTCACCGACTTGGGCAACAACCATGCCAGGTTTGCTCGTGGCCTTCAGGAAATAGTCTGTTCCCCATCGTAGAGCCTCCAACGCATGTTCCAAGTCTGCGCCCATGGATTCACCAAATTCTAGAATACTCCACGCCAACAACGTTGTTGTGAATGCCATTGGAAAATGGAATTTTACGTTGTCACCAGCATCATAGTACCCACCAACCATATTCATCTACAAGAATGTTAAGAAAATCATCATTTCTTTTCAACGGGAAGTACATAGCTATATAGATTTCTATTGGGCCGGCATAAATGTGTTAAATATTGGGTACTTGGTTGGACTTTATTATGTATTTTATTTGTGTCCATTTATTAAATAAAAACAAGCAGTATTTTCTTGCAAAAATGAAAGCATTATACTTCAAATTTTACTAAATTTTATGTATTACATGATATTATATAAAGAAATTTATAAAAAGGAGTGATTTGAAGGCATTGATCATAAAAAAAACAAATAATTTAAATGAAAGTGATATAATTGAAATTAAAGTTAGATCTAGGTCTCGAGTCTCTTCTAGATCAAAACTTTTATAAAATGATAACATGCTGATTGTAAAAATTATATAATTTATAAAAGAGATTTAGTAAAGAAATTAAAAGAGTAACGAGGTCTAGCCCCTGAGTCTAATTTTTTTTTATATCCTTTTGATATGGCTAGGTTTTGTTCTCAAACCAATGTATGCAAATCGAGATTAAGCTAATCTTCTAGTCTAGTCAAAGAAAAGTTATTTTTTCAGGATCATCCTTCTTTAAATTCAGTTTTTTATACTGATGACTTAATCTGTTGAGATAAGAAAAGATTTCTTGGGTGAAAAAAAATTCATGTTTAGAATTCTTGTATAATTAATTAAAATCTTGGAATGAATGCCAAAATTACTTCTTTTTGGTCCACTTATACGCTGATCTGCTTGAATATCTTTAGTTATATTGATCCTAGTCTTGTAGACTTCTCTTGCAAGGTAAGAGATGGGGATATACATTGTTAATCTCCAGATTGAGTACCGTTTTAAACCTTTTAGACTACATAAAAAAACTGACAGCACTAGAAATGTAGTAAACCTAGCCATGGAAGCAAATCAGATATTAAGTTTTAGGTCTAGCATGAACCATGGAGCCAATTTGTGACTGCATGCCTACATATATGCATGGAAAATAAGACATAGCCACTTACACCAATATCAGATCCATCTCTAAGGGCAGAATCCTTCCTCCAATTCATCCTTTGATTGGCAGGCAACTTCCCCGATCTCTGCCCTTCAAAAAACAAGATGCTTTTTGTCAAAGCATCTCCATAATCTTTTGGCATGGCTGCTGTCACCGCCGTCACCCCTAACAGCCCTAACAGCACCATTAGCACAGCCATGTTCATCATGTTCTTGCCACCCATTCTCTCTCTCAATCCCAATTCTCCTCTATTACCAATCACTTTAACAGGCAGAATTGCCAGCTCTCGATGCACTAATATATATAGATAGATTAAAGGAGAATGCTGATGAGGAAGCCGTATGTTCTGTTATCATTGTAATGTTAATCTCAGGATAATTAATAAGCTTGTTAGGAAAGCATTAACTCAACTTCCCACTATGATTTTGCTGTTCTTTTTTTTAAATCCCAAGTAATTACTGAGGTGTACTTAAGTTCAGTGCATCATATGTTTCTGTCGTTTTATTACCATCTTTGCTTCGTACTTTCTCCTGTATATTTTTTTTATGTTTCTAAAAGGAAACTGCAGGATGATTTGTTTCCATTTCCAGTATCGTTTATTGTTTCTGCCTTTGTTTATTTACCATAAAAAAATATCATATATATATATGTTCCAGAGAAGATTGTAATTGTATATCTGTCTTCTATATACATAGGAAAATTATCCAAGTATGGCATAAGGACCACAATTTCATAAATTGATGCGAATTTAAATGGGAAGTAAAATCATGGAGTATTAAGAGTAATTAGTGATGTATTATTAGTTACCTTCTAGTATATATGTATTTTTTTAAAAAAATAAATAGATACTATAAGTTGAGATATTATTATTATTTTTGGTGCAACATGAATTTTATTATCTGTCTTCTACTAATGTGTGTTTCTTCTGAAATAACTAATAGAATATCACTAATTATTTTCAATAAATTATATAATTTTTCTCTAAATGGATGAGGGTTTTTTTTTTTAATAATTACCCTATCTAATGAGTAATAGATAGTATATATATATGAATACTATCATACAAAATACACACACATTTATATCATATAAACATTGATGCATGAGCTTTTTTGGAAAAATATAAATTTTCTTTATTTAATTTGATGATTTCTTGTGCTCTTCTTGTCTTCTTCTTCTTCTTTTTTTTCTATTTAAAGGGAATAATTTATGTTTTCTAGTTTTATTTCTATATAAAAGGGCTGTTATAAATTTTGACAAGTGGAGACTTTAATGAATAAAAATAGTGTTTTTTTTTCTTTGAGGGTTTCAACTTGTAACAAATTTTGTTATCTTTTACTCATGTTTACATGAATTGGTATCAGAGTCCAACAATTCTTATTGGTTTTGCTTGGAGGACATGCATGAGATGCATTAAAGCTCATCGATTCCTAGTGATTTTGGTTTGAGGATGTAGAGAACGTGTAATAGAGCTTACTAACTTCTAATGGTTAATTATTATGTGCAATTTATCATGGCCCAGCTTTTTAGCCCTCTCAAATATCCAAAAAAAGGACAGATATTTCCATTAAAAAAAGGCAAAAAATAATATTTCAAGATAATTCAAAAATTGTAATTAAAAAAAAGAAATTAAGAAATTATGGGTGAAATTGTGAATAAAAAACAAGAAAACGGTTGAAATTAGCTAAATAATTAGAAATTAGAAAACCAATGACCAAGTTGAAAAAGGTAACAATATTAAGAGACTATTTTAATACAATGAGAGATGAAATTAATGAAAAAAGGTTGGAATTGCCAAAAAAAATTAAAAGCCAATAACAAAATTGGAAAATGCATCAATATTAAGGAATTTTTAAAATGGAATCAGATATATATATTTGAAAGAAATAAGTGTTTGATTGAGAGTTTGTTTTATAAGTATTTTTGAGGGGGAAAATGAATTTTATTTTATTTTTTTATTTAGATTTATTTTTTGTGTTTTTCATATCATTTTGATGTATTGATATAAAAAAAAAATTATTTTAATATATTTTCTAATAAAAAATAATTTTAAAAACAATTTCTACTCGTTGCTACTAAGAAAGTGCTTTTCTGCATCATCATAATCATATTTGAAAGCAATACAAGCAAACATTTTTGTATCTATTTAGGTTAAAGATACGGTGAGATGTGATTGTTTTTTAGTAAAATAAAAAAAATCATATTATTAAATTTTATAAAACTCATGGACATGTTTACAGATTTAGTTGGTCGACTTGGTTCATATATGTAGCTTTGAAAAATAAAAATAAATGATAATCTCATTGAAAGTTCTTAGCTTATAAATTTAGCAAGTTAATCCAAGTTATATTGTTTATATGTTTGACAAGTTTGAATGAATATGTTTTAATAAACTAAAATAATAAAAAACAATTGAATATACTTTTAATAAAATTGAATCGATGAAACACAAACAGGCCTAATTAACCTTACACTGGACTTTCTGCTGAGCAATAAGAATTTTCTCAGAGTTAGAGTTTGAATCTCGTAACCCCCATTTTGTGATTGTATATATTTATAATTGGTATCAATTCCCCATCTTCTCCTTTCAGGAGAAAAGAAAACATTGGGAACAGAATATCAGCAAGATGGGGAGAGAGAGAAAACTACAATGGAAGTGGATGTGTTCTGAAGTAAGCCAAGAGGCCAACAAGAGGCGCATTAATATACGTGGTTGGCTCTGAGTGTACAAAATCTGCTCTAGAATCAGAGTAGGAATCCCCGTTGTCAGGTCCACCAACTACAGCTCCTGTCAGCAGGTTAGGGTTAGGATCATTGCTTTGAAAGTATGGAGTTCCACCTTGACAGTTGATTCTGGCTGGGTATCGGTCAACGGAAGGTAGAGACGAGCCGCGGTGGTGTATCTTCCGAGGGAATTTGCTGCCATATCCAACCATGTATGACATGCTCAATGGATTGGTTCCTAGTATGTAATCCACCTGCGTGAATCGCCATTTTGTAACATTTCCTGAGCTAATTTACAGGGCCTGTAACAAGATTGATGAAAGAGCCAAGGATGGAGAAAAGATGCAGGCCTACCTGCCGTCTTGCTAGTTGAATGAGCCTAGCTGGGGTGGCAACAACATTGCCACAATGAATTTCTCTATTGGATTGATTCGAATAACGAGCATAAGCAAGAAGAAGAAAGGATAAAGCTGTGGCGTGCTGCAAGTTACTTCCTCCTGGTTTGAACAGAAGTCCACCTGAAAAGAATTTTGGAACCAGATCGAATTTGTTTCAGTTCCAGCATAAAATGAAATCCATTTGAAGTATGAGTTGCCAAAGAAATTCATTTAAGGCCACCTGGAGAGTATGAGACTGAGACAGTGGGTGATTCAGGCAACACGGCACAAACAAACTTGTCTGCATTGGGAATGAATGGACCTGCATCAGAAGTGCTGTTTGAAAGCAGCAACTGTAAAGAAAGCAACAAGAAAGATTTAGAGAAGAGAGTATTATAATAACGAGCAGAAATCCTGCAATCAAGCTCGATGCTCACCTTCGAAACAAGAATGTTAATGCCAGCATTCTTAGTATCCCATCCGAATTCGGCGAAGCCACCGCCGCCATAGCCGACTCGATCAGTATGTTTTGCGACATTTTTTTCCAACTCGCTTATGTTTTGCTCAACATAACTCCAGTATTTAGGTGCTTTGGTCGCCCTGTATAGCCATGCTGCCCCCCAGATCAATTCATCCTGTAAAGGCATTATCATTGAGAATCATACTTAATTTGAGACGTTGCCTGTCAAAATATCATTTTGCAATGGAAGCAGAGATTTATTGTAATTCAAATTGGCAAGCTCTGAATGTTCTGATGAGTACCTCATAGCCACTGAAATCGCAGTAAAATGGGCAAACCCACGGTCCCAGAGTGTCGTTGTACGAACCACGGTTAGCATCTGCAAATTCAAAAACCTAATCCATTTTTTTATATTAGTGATTAATTATGTTTAACCAATAGTTTAAAAACAAAATGCATATGAAATACGAATCGATCTCATTTACCATCGTGGCTCTTTTGAGAAGCCTGGCAGAATATGCAGGATTTCTAGTCCTAAACACCATGGAAGATGCTGCAAGTGCAGCTGCTATCTCAGCTGACACCTCCGAGCCTGGAAACTGTTTACTGGCTGCATAAGGGATTCTAGGCGTGTCCATATCTTCTGGCCTCTCCCAGCAATTGTGATCGCCATAAGGATCACCAACTTGAACAAATACGAATCCAGGGATGCTTGTGGCTTTCAGGAAGTAATCGGTTGCCCACTGAATAGCTTCTAATGCATGTGGCAGGTCTGGACCCATGAAATTGCCGAAATCTAATACACTCCATGCCAGCATTGTTGTTGAGAATGCCATTGGAAAGTTGAACTTAACATTGTCGCCAGCATCATAGTACCCACCAACCAAATCAACCTGAGAATGTTCAGAACAAGGTTTATGTCCCCCACATGTTAGCAGAATAAAACTAATCTAGCAAGAAGTGATTTCCCTTCTTTTTTTATGTTTGTTTGGATAATGGGAAGGAATCGGGTCCACCCATGCACCAACGTGTAGAACAGCCCCTCGCCTACTTGCCTGACAAATTCAGGCTGCCTGATTTGGGTTTCAAACCTAAACAATGAGTTTACTTTTTCAGAACATTCTAGTCAATTTCAATTTTCCTCGAAATTTATTGGGATACTTAAGAGTGGTCTACATTTACTAGCTGTGTCTGACGGAGCATATGCTTCCAATTTACTAGCAGAGATTGTTTGGTTTCATTTACAGAAGACCAAAAAGCTGTCAGAAAAAGAACAGTCCAAACCCATGTCAGAAACAGCAATGATAAACCTTGCAAAAGTCAAGAGACATCGGTTTACAATGAATGGATGAACTCACATCCGTGATTCTTAGGTCACATGTGAGCTCTAGTCACGAGGAAAATCACATTCACCAATCATTTTCAAAGTCACAAGCGATTAGGTGCGTCTTTTCACCTTTTTACTAAAAAATTGCACCCCTCCCCTGTCAGTAACCAAAGTGTGTCTCCTGCAGTTGTTAAATTCAATTGGGTCCTTCCTTCCCAATCTTTGGAAACCTGAAACAGTACTCCTACATGGCAGTACTCTTATTCTTAAGAATATTCATGTAATCAGCAGAAATATATTAGCACAGTATGGCACTCAAATGCTGCTATTAGTCACCAGTCCCTGGTTGAGCCCCTGTCGATCCAGGTGATGTGATACTACAGAAGTTGGCTTTTTTTCTTTCTTTCTGGAAACTATGGTCCAAAACAATGCAATGGTAACAGAAATAAAAATGAAACGGCATATAAATTAATAAAGAAGCAATCTATACATATAAAAAACCAGACTTACACCAATCTGAAAGCCGTCCTGAAGGCCAGAATCCTTCCTCCATGTCATTCTCTGTGTAGAAGGTAACTTCCCTGACCTCTGCCCTTCGAAGAACAAAATGCTTTTAGTCAACGCATCCCCATAATCATGTGAAGCCACTCTCGTCACCATAGCCATCATTATCACCGCTCCAAAAACCAACACACCCATCTCTCTGTTTCTCTCAGAGTCAGAATCATACACTTCTAGCTAACTTCCTCGTCCTGTACTTTCCTCTCGATTCAAGCCAGATTTTTATAACAGGGTGAGTACCAAAAGTAAAAAAAGAAACTTAAAGGTTACATACATTCACTTGAAAGAGAAGTTGAAATTAACTAATCAGGGAGGGAGAGTTTTGGTTGAAAAAAACAAGGATTGTAATGGAGGCTAGGCATTTCCGGCGCCCCCGCTTACGGTGGTGATCAATGTTGTTAGTTACGGTGTATTTGGTATGGATAATTGCCTTCTTGAAGTGGACTCATAGTTATAACATAATATATATATATATATGTGTGTGTGTGTGTGTGTGTGTGTGTTGGTTGATGGTTGATGGTTGATGTGTGCTTGCTTCTTCTTCCACTACACTTCTTTGACAAAGTAGTGGTAGTCAGGAATCGACGTACACTTCCTGTGAACGTGGGGTGTTAGCTAAATTGATTTTCAATAAGCCGCTATTTACTTAAATTTAGCATTGCCCTTGAGAAATTAGTGGTAAATGAGTTTTTTTTTTTTTTCAAAGCACAAAAGTTGTAAAAGAACTTCCTTGTCAGCATAGTGATGGGCTGGCATGGGGGACTTATAGAAGCTGGGTCAGTAAAAAACAACAACATTATTTTAAAAAAAAAAAAGAGTTAAGATTATTATAAGCTTGCTGAAGGATCAACCAGCCATTAATGTGAATCTGTGAGTCACGAGTGGAGCTACTGCTATGTCATGAATTCATAACATTATATTATTTTTTAATAGATTCTTTCAAGTTAAAGTTTTTTGGACTCAAAACTTGCACACAGATGCACACTAACTTGTGCTTGATCTTTTATCAAATAAAATAAGGATGGTGAGATTCGAACTCGTAACCGCTGGGTTAATAAAACTGTAATATTATATCAAAGAATTATTTTACTTAAAAATTTAAATTATTATATAAAATCTTATAATATAATTTATATTATTCTGAGTAACATGAAAGCAAACCGTGTGCCCACAATGGTTTTGAGATATGGTTTTACAGAGACCATCGTAATTAAGCTTAACCAGTGAAACTGCGATGGTACTTGTAATGTTGTGCAAGAAAATCTAAAATCAAGAAACAGGGCTAGGTGAAGATCACGTTTCTTGAATATGGGACATCTCCATACGCCTAGTCAAGAAAGCATTTGAGGAAGGCAAGCAACGACGCCTTTCTTGGCTTCTCAAGCAACAAGATGCATGTCTCTCTATTTTACACTTGAGGCTCACTCTTTGTGTAGCCCGTCCCTAATGGCTTGAAGTGTTCTTTTAGCTTTTCAAGAAACGTAACGAACCATCAATTAGTATGTAACTTTAAGGAATTAATATAAAAATTTTTAAAAATATATCAAAATAATAATTTTTTTATTTTAAAAAATTATTTTTGATATAAAATAATATAAAAACACCAATTTTTTTAATTTAAAGTACAAAATAATATTAAAAAATTATAATTTTTAATTTTTTTTTGAAACGCAATGTCAAACTATACCTTAAACTTAATCTTCAGCTCCAAGCAATTTTATAAAACCTAATTGATCTATTAGCTGATTCATATTTAGAGATTAATTAAAATTATGTTATAAATAGTGTTTCAATCAAATTTAAAAATTATTTTTTATATTGATTTGATGTGCTAATACCAATAATATTTTAAAAATAAATAAAAATTATATATATTATTTTAATATATTTAAAAAAAATGACAACCATTCTCTTGATCTTTCATCGGGCAGGTCTTAAAAATATGATTCTAAGCCTTTGTTTCGTTTGCAAGGCTTAAACAATGAGTAAGAGCTTAGTTCGGATGAAATCAAGTTGTTCAAATAAGGCTATGTTTGGGCTTTTCCGGAGGTCAATGAAATCGATGCCTAGCTGCCAGCAATTTAAGGGTCTTTTGAGCTATTATCAAGATCATTGATTGTCTTTCTTAGAAATAAGAAAACTTTTATCATTGCTTGTCTAAAGTTTTTTTTTATATATATATAAATACAAATTTATTATTTAAAAATATAATAAAGAATATTTTCCCATCAACTTACATGTTAATCAAATTTATTATTTTTTGCAATATTTAAGAGTACATTCAATAACCATCTAATGCAATTTGGAGTGTTTATTATTATTTTACATTTTTTTTTTGTTTAATTTTTATTTTTTTATTTTTTTATTATACTCTGATTTAAAAAATATAAATAAAAAGTATATTATTTTAATAAATTGTAATATTTTCTTGCACAAAAGACCAAAACTTAACTTTAGATTCTTAAATCTTTGTTGCACCAGGTCAGATCTTGGCCCAATATAGTTCGGGTTTTGTCTAACCATAGAGTGGGCCGTAAATAGGCCCAATATAGTTTGGGTCAGATCTCGGCTCAATATAATTTGTCAGAAATAGCAGTACAGACTAAGGAGGACTACTTGGGCCTTCTATGGAGGATATCGAAAATACACATATCCAACCAGTAACAATCTGTGGGCTTGGCTGGGACCCATGGCATTTTTACTTTTTTTTTATAGTATTATTATATTTATTAAGTGGATATCTCCCTATCTTTTCACAACACCACAACCAATCTATCTTTAAAAGAATTACACCAGCTTTTTATCCACTTCTAAACTAGTCTAATCTTAAATATTTATCTTTTGGCTTTAAACGTCAATGGTATATTTATAAATATAATTACGAGTCTACTAAAATTAATCACGGTCAATTTAAAATAATATCATTTTATTTTAATTAAAAATGAATACACAAGTCAAATCATTTGATCGGATCAAGTAGATTAAACTCTCACCTATTTTAAAATGAAATTCAGCTCGTATCATAAATCAATAAGTTATAAGAATTGACAGGTTATTAGATTGTTTTATCAAATCAAGTCGGGTTTAATAACACTACTACCGTATACCATATAGTTACTTTAAGGAATTCAAAGGAACCTTTTTTATTATTCTTCTTCTTCTTGTCAATGCTTGGTAGCTTCTTCTCTGTTTTTTTTTTCTTTTTCTCTCTCTCAATGCTAGCTAGCTATTGAAACTTCAGTTTCATGATTGGAATATAAAGTGAATAGTTATCTTGATCTACAATCTAGAGATCACATGGTTGATTCAGACTTTTATGGCTTTGGTCATCAGGATTGTTTGAGTAAATTTTTAATTATTCCTTTAAAGGAAGTGTTACTTCATCTGTACTGGAGAAGAGGCATGATAAATAAAGAATAAAGTTTATTTCTTCTGAACCATCATGTGTACGGAACATACCTCTTGTTTTCCGGCCAATCCACATAGATTTCTGCTGACAAATTAATATGATTCCTAGCTAGCTTGATGAAGAGAGCAACTGCCGAAGCATTTGACAAATATGAATTATTTGAATTCTTGTCGAAGCTTACACGGTTAAGCAAGTTGAAGTAAAGTAATGAGTTGACACATATATAATTCAAGGAAATTTCACGGGGCACGTTTTCTCTTGCAAGAATAGCATGTCTTCTCTTCGCAATGATGATGGCCGTCCTGAAACTTCGTGATTCATTACCCGGATAATTACTCCAAGCATTACAACCAGGAAAGGCGACCAATCCCATGCAGTTTTGTCATGGTTCCGACAAAGAAGTTACCCCACCGTTAAATTTCTGAATAATATGATTCGAGGTCTCTAAAAATGATGACACGAAAAAAGTTAAAATTCACAGATTATTTTTTTTGATTAATTTCATGAATTTTGAAAGAGGGGTTAATTTACTTGATGAAATATTAAAGGGACAATATTGTGAACTTCTATTTTAGAAGGATTTGCAATAAATGAATTTACCCTTCACAATTATTTAAGATTCTCAGTGGTTGTTTAGAAAACACTAAAAAAAAAAAAATTTATTTATTTTTTCACTCTACATAAAAAAAATATTTTAATGCATTTATAAATAAAAATCATTTGAAAAACTATCATACTGTAGAACACCCAATCAAATTATATGAACATGATAGGAAGCAGGTTTCGTACAAATTAATTTCAAAATTAAACTGAAGCAAAGGTGGCCTTTTATTAAATAAAAAGAATTATATATAATTCCTATTGGGGATTGCTTGACTTCGCATATCATTTTCAATTGTTTAATGCATCAAGCAAAGACAGCATGGATCGTAGCGTCATATGCCACTTATAAATGGCATACTACTCTCCGCCTTGCAAACAATTTAGTCTATCGAACCCGTTTCTTCACTCTACTGTATCAAGAAACCATTATTATGACCCATAAAAACCTCGAGCTCCAAACCAGAAAATTAAACAAAACATAGCCATGGCAACCGAGGTTCGGCTCCTGGCAACCTTGATAGTCTTCTCTTCAATCTTCTCATTTGCAGCATCAAAGAGCACCAGATCCAACATAACGTGGTGGTGCAACCAGACACCGCACCCTTCAACATGCAACTACTTCATGAGCCATAGCCACCGTCATTTTGAATTCAAACACAGGTCCGAGTTTCGGCTACTGTCTGTCCAGTTAGCCCTTGAGAAAGCCCTTGTTGCGCAGAGGCAAATCTTGCGATTCGGACAGAGCTGCGAGAGCCACCACCAAAGAGCTGTATGGGCTGATTGTTTAAAACTTCATTCTAATACTATTCTTCAACTTAACCGAACCCTAAAAGGGATAGGGGAGAAGAGGCTGCCGTGTACAGGTTTTGATGCTCAAACATGGCTAAGCACAGCGCTAACCAACATTCAAACATGCCAAACCGGGTCTTCCGACCTTAATGTTTCGGATTTTACGATGTCAGCCATGTCGAAAAACCTATCGAAGCTCATAAGCAATACTCTGGCAATCAATGGGGTTATGTTTGCAGCCGAAGACAACAACACACAACTGTTTCCAAGCTGGTTCTCCAGGCACAACAGACGGCTACTGCAATCCACATCTATGACAGCAAAGGCAAATCTCGTCGTGGCGAAAGATGGTTCGGGGAATTTCAGGTCTATACAGGGAGCGATTAATGCAGCCTCGAGAAGGAGGTACAAAACTAGGATTATCATACATGTGAAAAGCGGAGTTTATAGGGAAAATATTGAAGTTGGAGTTAACAATAATAACGTTTGGCTGGTTGGTGATGGCATGAGAAAAACTATAATCACTGGTAGCCGGAGTGTTGGTGGTGGTTATACAACTTACAGTTCTGCAACTGCTGGTAAGAAAATCAATCTTTCCATCTTCGAAACATATCCATAATTAATCATTGCTGTATTTGCTAGCCTCTAATTGGATACATGTTTGTCAATATCGAATTAGTTAATCAAATTTATTTTCGACGATTAATCAATTTCTTGTTGAGTTTGAGATGAATAGATAAGTAGAAGATGAAGTTTTTTTTTGGTAGAAAGAAGAAGAATGAGGTTGATAATTAAATACGTAATTTCTGAATTGTCCATGTAAGTTCTTTTTAATGTTTTGATCGCTTCACTTAAAAGTTACGATTTCATAATGAAAAAGGGCTGTGCTAATTAGACGTAAAGAGTATTTTAACAGGAGATGTCTTGATCATTCTCAAATTATATTCTATGATTTTTTTTATCTATATAATATTTAAATTGTGAAACTTTTCTCAGCTTTGGAGTGATTGTTGATTTCTTATATTTAATTAAAATATTATGTCAACACAAAAATAAAATTTAATCAATATATTGTTTATATTTTCTTCTCCTTAAAAAGATTATATTATCTCATTTTAATTAATTTTATTGTTTTACCTGATAATCATTTCTGTTAATTAAAAGTGACAAAACAATTACTAAATTACTTTTTTCTATATATAAATATCCTGCGAGCAAAGCTTTGAACACAATTTTGCACAGTCTTGAAAAAACATTGTTTGAAATGTTATTACACATGATAATAATTATCATATGATAATCAAAACATTTCCCTTTACTTGTCCGATGAACTGAAAGAAATTATACGGCCCCTTTTAGGTATTGATGGCCTTCGCTTTGTGGCTCGTGACATTACCTTCAGCAACACGGCAGGTCCACTAAAAGGCCAAGCCGTCGCGCTCCGATCAGCCTCAGATCTCTCAGTCTTCTATCGATGTTCTTTTCAAGGATACCAAGACACCCTTTTTGTCCATTCTCAGCGGCAATTCTACAGAGAATGCTACATCTATGGAACCATCGATTTCATTTTTGGTAACGCAGCAGTCGTGTTCCAGAATTCTATTATTATGGTGAGGAGGCCATTAAAGGGCCAAGCAAATATGATCACAGCACAAGGCCGCAACGACCCTTTCCAAAACACCGGAATTTCTATCCATAATTCACAGATTCTGCCGGCACCGGACTTGAAGCCGGTGACTGGTGTGTTTGAGACATACCTGGGGAGGCCATGGATGCAATATTCTAGAACAGTTGTTCTTCGAAGTTATATCGGTGGTTTTATCAATCCAGCAGGGTGGTCACCATGGCTAAACACGAACTTTGCCCAGAACACTCTGTACTATGGAGAATATAAGAATTTTGGGCCTGGATCTTCAACGAAAAGGAGGGTTGCTTGGAAAGGATTTCATGTTATAACAAGCCCATACGTGGCCTCACGTTTCACTGTTAGAGGCCTCATTGCTGGCCAGTCATGGTTGCCAGCCACCAAGGTCCCATTTACTTCTGGCCTTTGATCATGATGCTGTGGCCTATCTCTCTCTATTTCTTTTTCTAAATTAATTCGATTTTTTTATGTACATTTTAACACATTGAAATTATAATTTAATTTAAATATATTATTACTTATTTGATTGGAGCAAGTCAGAAATTTTTTTATTTTTTTGTGAATGTTTTTAAATTTTATTAAAGGAAATAAAAATATTAAAATATCATGGCCTCTCCAATACAAAACACCAGCATATTTTCTAGAGTATTGTGCTTATTCTGCATGGAGAAAGCAGGGGAGTTTTATTTTATTTTATTTTATTTTTATTTCTATGTGATGGGAATCATAATTATAAAATATGGTCTTGCTGATGACCAGGTGAATTGACTTACATCAATTCAAACAACAAATTAATTGTTTATTTTAAAATTGGCTCGTTTGGACTTGAACCGATCAATTAAGCCCATCATAACTTAGCCCAAGTCAGGTTCTCAACAGGTAACTGGATATGATTGGGCCAATTTAAAAACAATGCATGAACTATACAAGCCCTTTTTCGAGCTCAAGATGTAGGGCCTTAAGAAATGCAAGGCCTGTATTCCGACAAAGAACTTTAGGGCCCCGCTCATTTTAGCCCACATTCACTCTCAAATACTACCATAGAAGCGAGCGCTCAAGAGTTGACCAGAAAACTAAGCTGCGGAGAATAAGACAACAACAGCTAATTGTGCTGTTTTTTAAATTTTCACTTTCAATATTTATTTTTCAAATTCAATGCGATCGAGAGCTGCTGGTTTCGCGATCGATTTCATAATGACTTTTGCGATGGTGATAGAAAAAATAAGGTCAACTACTTCGTCTCCACCAATATTTTAGTACGTAATTAAGACTTAAATTTGTTTATCAGCTGTATAATATCCACGACGAAGCTGCCGGCAGACCTTAACGAATGCAATGATGCTCTCTTGCATGTTCTGCTTGCATGTACCCTTATTCTATATAGCCTCGATCAGGATTACTTTTTGTAGATAATCTATTTAAATAAATGACGACTTCATAGATATAGTTGTCTAAGCTTGAATGATTGGGAGCATCCTGTACATTACTTACAATCATGCCAATGCAGTTGCGATTCCTCGTAGGATATAATATAAAACAGTGGGCAAACTCATTTATATATTCGGGTTTATTTCACGTAGCTTATTTTAAAAAAACAATAGGGAGATTTTAGGATATTGACATTGTTTATATATTATCAAGTAACCATCTTATCTAAAAACTAT
Organism: Salix arbutifolia; assembly: GCA_025169955.1. Lineage (NCBI taxonomy): Eukaryota > Viridiplantae > Streptophyta > Magnoliopsida > Malpighiales > Salicaceae > Salix > Salix arbutifolia. The sequence continues at coordinate 12,584,163 of CM045916.1, read as the reverse complement.
TCTACTTGAGATTTACAGAGATTCACATTATTTGTATTTTATGGAGACTTGAAATAATTATGGAGACTTGAAATATACACAGATCCATACTATTTTGTATTTTATTTTTATCAAATAGAATAAGGATGATTAGATTTAAACTTGTGGTCATTGAATAAATAAGATTCTAATATCATGTCGAAGAATGATCTCATCTAAAATTTTAAACTGTTAGGTGAGACCTCAAAATATAATTTATATTATTTTATAACAGATGTTAAAAAAAGTTTCTGATAGTTTTGATTTGAAAAAAATATCAAGAGAGTAATTTAATTGATATAATTATAATAAAGATATATTAATCCACAACATAAACCTTAAAATTAATTTTTTTTAAGATGAAAAGAAAAGAAGGAGAGAAAATAAAAATATTCATCATCAATGACACCATCGAATCTATGTGCCTTTGATTGATGTCTTAACGCGTTTGGTTGCAGCTGCCTGTACTTCAAAGTCCACAATATAGAAAAGTCAAACATCTTACGCTCTTCATGAGAATGTTATTGGCACGTCTATATATATATATTCAGTAACATTAAGGCATGAATTTACATGCTACCTGGTCCTGGTCAAACAAATCCTTCCATGTACCCAAAAGACTTTCAATTTTCATCCTTTTCGTTTCTTTTTCTTTTTTTTCAAAAGGGAAAGCAATACTGTAAAGATCCTCACTATAATGGTTTTAAGTTCGATTCTTATCAGACACAGCTTCGATTTTCTTGATAGAAATAAAGTTCATTTATAAAATTAAAGTTTTTTTTATGAAATTAAAAAAATTAAAGTTAATTGTCACAATAGTGGAGTTGCATCCTTAAAAAAGAATTTTGAAGTACTCTATCATTGTCGTAAACCCTTCACTCTCATTCCACGAGGATAAATATCTTAGTGAGCATATTCTAGAATTTACACAAAGCTATGAAAAGGCAAATTCTTTGCTAACAAATTTAGGAAACCGCGCTCCCATGAAAATGATCAAAATCCATGCGCAAATGGCATCCAATTCATCATTCTACGCGCAGAAGGTCTCTCTTTTACCCTGCAATGGAAGCTCGATTTCACCGTGTCTACAATTATTAATCTGTGAAAAAGGATAGCATTCTTTATAAGACAAAGTATTATATAAACAAGTCAAGAGTTCAAAATCTTTGTTTTTATGTAGCCATTTTCAACTGTGTACAAAGCTGGCCAACAACCAGCTGTCACCAGGCTCACAATAACAGAGAGAAGAGAAAAGTCCACCTTCTTCGCCCCTGTATAAAGAGCCACATCGATCCATAGCCTTGATCATCACAGCCTTGATACATCTTCAAATATTTCCAGCAATTATTAGGCCTCCCAAAATGGCCACAAAGCTTTGTTTATCTCTTTTGCTCATATGCTTTTGCTCACTGCTTTCATCGTCTATTGCCTCTGATAGTCAGATAGATTTTTGGTGCAGCAAAACCCCAAACCCTGAACCATGCAAATACTTTATGAAGCAAAACCCAAAACACTTTGTGCCGAAACAAAAATCTGACTTCCGCAAAATGTCAATCGAATTAGCCATGCAACGGGCTCTCACTGCTCAAAGTCACAACAAATGGCTAGGACCAAAATGCCGCAATGGGAAAGAAAAGGCTGCGTGGGCTGACTGCTTAAGGCTCTATCAGGACACCATTGCAGAGCTCAACCGCACCATTGACTCCAAAACAAAATGCACCGAGTTTGATGCTCAAACTTGGCTTAGCACTGCTTTAACAAATCTTGAAACCTGCAAAGCGGGGTTCAAGGATCTTGGAGTTTCAGATTTCGTGTTACCTCTCATGTCTAACAATGTTTCAAATCTAATTCGCAACACCTTGGCTTTGAAGGACAATGCCTCGTCAACTTTACCTCAAACTTATAAAGATAGTTTCCCTGGTTGGGTTAAAGCAGGTGATAGAAAGCTCTTGCAAACATCTTCACCAGCTCCAAATCTTGTGGTGGCTCAAGATGGTTCAGGGAACTACCGTACCATAAAGGCAGCCCTTGACGCGGCCGCGAAGAGGAGTGGTAGCACGAGGTTTGTTATTCGTATAAAGAGTGGGGTTTATAGAGAGAATCTTGATATTGGAAAGAATTTAAAGAATATTATGCTTGTTGGTGATGGTTTGAGATATACCATCATCACCGGGAGCCGCAGTGTTGGTGGAGGTTTTACTACTTTCAACTCTGCAACTGTTGGTAAGTTTTGTACACACATCCTCGATCTCTCCATTAATTTCTATTCATTTACTTTTCTAATACAGCTCCTAAGATAAGGTTTAGTTAGTATCTTGAGATAGAAAAAAACAAAAATATTAAAAATAAATCTTTATTTATTTTTAATTTGAAAATATAAAAAATTATTTATTTATTTTATATTTCTGTTTTTGTTTCTTCAACTTAAAACATGCACAAGCATCTCTTCTATATTTATATCTTTATCATGCAGAACTAAACACAGCTTAAAAGATAAAAATTATCACGAATAGTAATCTCTAAGAAGAAAATTTCCAGCGATAGATTTGTCAAGTTCTACACTCTTTGGTTAATTAGAGACGCTAAGAGGAAGTTTCAAGTTTAAAGCATAAGACTTTTGGATAAACATTAATTAATTAATTTAAAAAATAAACTTATTCTACGTGCAAATATACATCATTGAACAAGTTTGTTTTATATATATATATATATTATAACAATTAATTATTTTTCCTTGCAACATCAATCTTAGTCTACGTGCCATTATTTTTCATGAATTTTCAGCCGTGACTGGGGAAGGATTCATTGCTCGAGGCATCACTTTCCGCAACACAGCTGGTCCACAAAACCACCAAGCTGTGGCCCTCCGATCAGGCTCCGACCTCTCAGTCTTCTACCGTTGTGGCTTCGAAGGTTACCAAGACACCTTGTACGTCCACTCCCAAAGGCAATTCTACAAGGAATGCTACATCTACGGCACAGTCGATTTCATTTTCGGAAACGCAGCTGTGGTTTTTCAAAATTGCATGATATATGCACGAAGGCCCATGGATCAGCAAAAGAACGTCGTAACAGCTCAAGGCAGAACCGACCCTAATCAAAATACTGGGATTTCAATCCATAATTCACGAGTCATGGCTTCATCAGATCTTAGACCAGTGCTTAGCTCGTTCAAAACTTTCTTAGGACGCCCCTGGAAGGAGTATTCTCGTACAGTTTTTCTCCAAACTTATCTTGATTCTTTGGTGGATCCAGCAGGTTGGTTGGAGTGGGATGGTAACTTCGCTCTCAACACTTTGTATTATGGAGAGTATAGAAATTTCGGTCCGGCAGCCTCCACCGGAGGAAGAGTTAAGTGGCGTGGTTACCGGGTAATAACAAGCTCAACCGAAGCATCAAGATTCACAGTCGCAAACTTCATAGCCGGAAGGTCATGGTTGCCGGCTACAGGTGTCCCATTTTTCGCTGGACTTTGATGATATAAACAGTCCCCTTCGGCATCGTTGAATATTATTTCTTGTTCTTTCATTGTTTCAATTTTTTTTATTCGTGGGTTGCCTTGTAATGGTTCACAACTTGTCTTGAAGACATTTATCAAATAATAAATAAATTATGTTTTTTCATTCTATTGTTTATAACTTCCCATGAACCAACTGTTTTCCATGAAGGTGGAACTGTAAAATAACCTTGGCAAGATAGAAAGCACATGGAGATGATTAGTTTGGAACTTAGCAATAAAATAAAGTCAAGAAATCTAACGTGGGAAAGAGTAATGAAATGGCTAATGTCAAATGTCAAAATAAAACAATTGAGGGCAAAGAGTTTAAAATTTTAATGGAGCTTTGCAATAATATATACAATGAAATCATATCATGGCATTTAAGTGTGTAGATATTCCGGGCTATTATTTAGGAATTAATATATTTGAATATTCTAAATATGATATTTTATATTTTTACAGCTAATGTTAATAGCTAATGTTGACTTGGATGATTTGGAGTTGATACATGACTCTTTACATACATGGGATACATATGAATTTTTAGTTGATACTGTATGACATTGTATTTTAAATTTTTTAATTATTTATTTTATTTTAAAATAAGTTTTTTAGTGATTTTATGTATTTTAAGGAACTGATATTAAAAATATATATATATATTTTTAAAATATTTAAAAATATTTAGAAAACTACCTCATCTAAGTATATGCTAGGGAATATAGTTGATATTATTTTTAAAAGTATTTTTTGTTCAAAAATACATTAAAAAATTATTTTTTTAAAAAAAATATATTTAAAAAAAAAGTTTTTAAAATAAAGTTACAAACCCAACATATTTTTAAAAATTAGAGAATAACATGGACTGTTTCTTGAAATCAAAACGTTATTTCCAGAAATAACAGACGGCCACCAGGATGTGGTAGACGATGAGGCAGCTGTGGAGTATGCGACAGGAGATGCAAGAACTCTTAACATGGGCCCACGCAGACACTTTTCCAAGGGAGAACATAAAAATGCATCAGCTTTTGCAGCACAATAAGTCGACAATGAGACGAAGGAAGGAAAAATACGAACTTTCTAAGGGAAAATGGGGGATTTGAACAGACAATCTCCGACAACAAATCTACAAACTCACATTCAATAATGACAGCCTCGGACCTTGTAAGATGCGAAATTCACAAGAAAACCTTCAGAAAGGTAAACCTTGATTCCATGAGGATAGATATCTTAGCCAGCATTATTCTAGAATTTACACAAAGCTATGAAAAGGTAAAATTCTTTGCAAACAAATTTAGGAATCCGCGCTCTTTTGTGAACTCAATTGCATGAAAATTAACAAAATCCATGCAAAAAATTGCATATCCAATTCATCATTGTACATGCAGAAAAAGTCTCTCGTTTACCCTGCAATGGAAGCTCACCATGTCTACAATTATTAATATGTGAAAAAGGATAGCATTAACTCTTCATAACACTAAGTATTATATATATCAAGTCAAGAGTATAGAATCTATGTTTTTATATATACAGTACCTAATTAAGCATGTGATTAACCATTGTCAACTGTGTACAAAGCTGGCCGACAACTAGCTGTCACCAGGCTCGCCATAACAGAGAGAGAGAGAGAGAGAGAGAGAGAGAGAGAGAGAGAGAGAGAGAGAGAGAGAGAGAGAGAGAGAGAGAGAGAGAGAGAGAGAGAGAGAGAGAGAGAGAGAGAAAAGTCCACCTTTCTTCGCCCCTGTATAAAGAGCCACATCGATCCATAGCCTTGATCATCATAGCCTTGATACATCTTCAAATTTTCCAACAGTTATTAGGCCTCCCAAAAATGGCCAAAAAGCTTTGTTTATCTCTTTTGTTCATATGCTTTTGCTCACTGCTTTCATCGTCTATTGCCTCTGATAGTCAGATAGATTATTGGTGCAGCAAAACCCCAAACCCTGAACCATGCAAATACTTTATGAAGCAAAACCCTAAACACTTTCTGCCGAAACAAAAATCTGACTTCCGCAAAATGTCAATCGAATTAGCCATGCAACGGGCTCTCACTGCTCAAAGTCACAACAAATGGCTAGGACCAAAATGCCGCAATGGGAAAGAAAAGGCTGCGTGGGCTGACTGCTTAAGGCTCTATCAGGACACCATTGTAGAGCTCAACCGCACCATTGACTCCAAAACAAATTGCACTGAGTTTGATGCTCAAACTTGGCTTAGCACTGCTTTAACAAATCTTGAAACCTGCAAAGCGGGGTTCAACGATCTTGGGGTTTCAGATTTCGTGTTACCTCTCATGTCTAACAATGTTTCAAAGCTAATTCGCAACACCTTGGCTTTGAAGGACAATGCCTCGTCAACTTTACCTCAAACTTATAAAGATAGTTTCCCTGGTTGGGTTAAAGCAGGTGTTAGAAAGCTCTTGCAAACATCTTCACCAACTCCAAATCTTGTGGTGGCTCAAGATGGTTCAGGGAACTACCGTACCATAAAGGCAGCCCTTGACGCGGCCGCACAGAGGAGTGGTAGCATGAGGTTTGTTATTCGTATAAAGAGTGGGGTTTATAGTGAGAATCTTGATATTGGAAAGAATTTAAAGAATATTATGCTTGTTGGTGATGGTTTGAGATATACCATCATCACTGGGAGCCGCAGTGTTGGTGGAGGTTTCACTACTTTCAACTCTGCAACTGTTGGTAAGTTTTGAACACACATCCTTTCTCTTAATTTCTCTTCATTTACTTTACTAACAAAGCTCATAAGATAAGGTTTAGTTAGCATCTTGAGATAGAAGAAACAAAAATAATAAAAATAAATCTTTATTTATTTTTACTTTGAATATATAAAAAATTATTTATTTATTTTTGTTTCTTCAACTAAAAACTTTCATCTCTTCTATATTTATATATGTTATCATGCAAAACTAAACACAACTTAAAAGATAAAAATTACCTCGAATAATAATTTGTAAGAAGAAAATTTCCAGGGATAGATTTGTCAAGTCCTACACTCTTTGATTCATTAGAGACAGTAAGAGGAAGTTTCCATTTTGAAGCTTAAGACTTTTGGATAAACATTAATTAATTAAAAGAAATAGACTTATTCTACGTAAAAATATACATCATTGAACAAGTTATATATATATTAGAACAGTTAGTTATTTTTTTCCCTGCAACAACAATCTTAGTCTACGTGCTATTATTTTTCATGAATTTTCAGCCGTGACTGGGGATGGATTCATTGCTCGAGGCATCACTTTCCGCAACACAGCTGGTCCACAAAACAACCAAGCTGTGGCCCTCCGATCAGGCTCCGACCTGTCGGTCTTCTACCGTTGTGGCTTCGAAGGTTACCAAGACACCTTGTACGTCCACTCCCAAAGGCAATTCTACAAGGAATGCTACATCTATGGCACAGTCGATTTCATTTTTGGAAACGCAGCTGTGGTTTTACAAAATTGCATGATATATGCAAGAAGGCCTATGGCTCAGCAAAAGAACGTCGTAACAGCTCAAGGCAGGAGTGACCCTAATCAAAATACGGGAATTTCAATCCATAATTCACGAGTCATGGCTTCATCGGACCTTATACCAGTGCTTAGCTCATTCAAAACTTTCTTAGGACGCCCCTGGATGGCGTACTCTCGTACAGTTTTTCTCCAAACTTATCTTGATTCTTTGGTGGATCCAGCAGGTTGGTTGGAGTGGAATGGTAACTTCGCTCTCAACACTTTGTATTATGGAGAGTACAGAAATTTCGGTCCTGGAGCCTCCACCGGAGGAAGAGTTAAGTGGGGTGGTTACCGGGTAATAACAAGCTCAACCGAAGCATCAAGTTTCACAGTCTCAAACTTCATAGCCGGAAGTTCATGGTTGCCGGCTACAGGTGTCCCATTTTTCGCTGGACTTTGATGATATAAACAGTGCCCTACGGTATCATTGAATATTATTTCTTGTTCTTTCATTGTTTCAAAAAAAAAAAAAATTCGTGGGTTGCCTTGTAATGGTTTACAACTTGTCTTGAAGACATTTATCAAATAATAAGATTTTATTTTTTTCATTCCATTGTTTATAACTTCTCTCGTTAACCAACTGTTTTCCATGAAAGTGGCACTGTAAAATAAACCTGGCAAGATAGATGAATCAGTACGTATGGTTGATGATGTGGATAAGCATGACTCTTTACATACACGGGATACTTATTTTTGGTTGATACTGTATGAAATTGTATCTTAAAAATGTTTTTTAAAAAATTAATTTTATTTTATTCTAAATTTTTTAGTGATTTTATGTATTTTAATGAACTGATATTAAAAATATATATATTTTAAAAAATCAGTTTAATATATTTCTAAAATAAAAATATTTAGAAAAATAAAGTCAGCTACATTCTTTTTAAAATTAGAGAATAACATGGACTGTTTCTTGAAATCAAAACTGTTATTTCCAGAGATAACAGACTGCCACCAGGATGTGGTAGACGATGTGGCAGCTGTGGAGTATGCGACAGAAGAGATGCAAGCCAAGAACTCTTAACATGGGCCCACGCAGACACTTTTCCAAGGTAGAACATAAAAATGCATCAGCATCACAATAAGTCGACATAGAGACGAAGGAAGGAAAAATACGAACTTTCTAAAGGAAAATGGGGGGTTTGAACAGACAATCTCGGACAACAAATCTATAAAACTCATTTTCAATAATGACAGCACCAGACCTGTAAGATACGAAATTCACAACAAAACCTTCAGTTGATTCAGGCGATATGCAATACTGATTCGGAAGTTATCGGGATGCTGACAACCAGTTTTATTCTTTGTTTTTAGATGAGATGGTTTCTTAATATATTCTCCATCATAGTTAAGAAACTTCAGTCTTCAGGTATTTTTTTTTTGGAATTTCTTCTTTTTTTGATTGATTGCTAAGTTCATATGCGGAGAAGAAGAAGTTTGCAATTACTGTTGGTTGTTTGTGTGTGTTAATTAGGTGATTAGAGGTTCGTTAATTCTCGTATTAGCAATATTATAATTTAATTGTGATTTTGAATATACCTAACTAAGCTTTTATCAACGGATATTTCGTTGACTTTAAAACCTCGGCAACGGAAATTTCGACGAATATTCTATTTTTTTGGTTACTAATTATTAACAACGGGTTATTAATTATAAATAAATTAACAATGATAAATTTGCATCAGATAATTTTCAATGCAAATTCTGTTGCTAATGACTCTATTTTTTAATAGTGGAGAATTAAATTTGAGAATATGAGTTTATTTATACATGGTCGGTATAAATTGACTTGGTCTTTAACTAACTAGAGGAATAAGAATACATCTTTAAGAAAATACATGACAGAAATTATATAAAAAAAAAAAAAACAGGAGAAAAATAACCCAGCAATATCCTTTTTACACTTATTTGTTTTGTTTTGTTTTTCAATTTATAGCACCTATTTTTTTATTTGATTTTCCACATTTTGACACCTTTTTTTGTTGATATTTTTTTCCCATTATTCTGTGCTGATTAATAATCTTTATTTATTTTTTCTTTTTAAACTTTGATTCCATGGAATCTGGTTGGCTTCTTTATTGCCATGCATGGAGTCTTTGTGTGGACTCTTTGCAAATCAGAAGATATGAAACAAGTGCAGATGTGTTTTCTTGAAGGTTGAGAGTTCTTCAGCTTGTAATTCACTCTTAGGGAATTAGATACATAACTTCATGGATAAGTCGTCGTCTAGTTAGCTCTTTGTTTAACCGAAAGCTATGTAATAGCTTTGCAGCACTTCTCAATCATCCATTGCTTTATCAAGAGGTGAGAAGAAACTGTTCATGGAAGAAAGTGAGAATTAGGCCTGAGTAACACCTCTAAACAGGGAAAACGAATATATTCCTGTGCCTCCAAAAGCCATTCTCTGTGACATATTTCACATATAAAAGATCGTAAAACTTTCTTCCTCGATCGACAAATTTGACCTAGAAAAGGCAGATACTTGCTCAGCCCCCCTGAAACACATGTCTTTGATCAATCGCCCTCGTGTTACCGTCAATGGAATCAGAAGAATGAGAACTTTTCATTACTTCTGGTGTCAAAATTGCCAGTGTACATTAAGGCTCACCTCCTTAAACCGACTCGAAATCTTTTGTCCTCGTTGCTTTAGGGAAATAAATCATGAGCTAGATGTGTCAAGGCCCAGGCTTATTGCTGATCTAACTGGATTAGACCCATCTCCAGGTGCACGGCTGCTGGACTCTTTGGCGCAGATGCTCGATCCTCCTACAAGGCGGCAGGGCGCTGATCATTTCGGTAGAAGAATCAGATGGGTACCTGGAAGTGCCAATGGACCTTGGATTACCCTTCAGTTTGTGGATCCTCCGAGCCTACAAAGACCTGCAGCTATCGCGGCACCACAGCCTGTCGTTCCTCCTAGCAATAATGCTAATAACAGAAGCCCTCTTGACAGTTTTGGTGACGATGAAGATTATCTGCCCTCTCAAGATACGACTCATACTGACCCACCAGGGCCACCTCCTGCACCAGTTTCGGCAATTGAAGCGTTGCCGGTGGTGAAAATCACAGAAGATCATTTGATGAACGACATGCAATGTCCTGTATGTAAGGAGATATTTGAGGTTGTTGGTGACGCGATGGAGCTACCGTGCAAGCATTTTTACCACTCTGATTGCATTGTTCCTTGGCTGAACTTGCATAATACTTGCCCAGTTTGCCGGTATGAGCTCTGTGAAGAATCTGACAATGATCTTCCAGGTGAAAATGCTGACTTTTTTGTCTTTGAAGAGCTGAAAAACAGCATAAATTGGCTGGGCAATCAGCTCCATTCCTTACAGCCGATTCGTGCATTTTCTGATTGGACACGGCGATACCTCGATTTCCTTCACAGTAGTCGTTCTACTTCGCGTGGAGGTCAGTTTGGGATTTCCTCCTGCTACTTCCTTCTTCTCGTTGTTTTCCTTATTTCGTGTTTCGAAAGGCTGTATGCAATATTTGAGGCTCTATACCTCTTTTAAATCGGTATCTTATATGGAGGAATACAAGTCTTTTTAGCATTTAGCTACTGTTTTAAAATAGAAAAGACATATTTCCATTTACTTTCTATTTTCATACCATTTATGTTAATTTCCATTTTTTCACATATAATTGCCAAAAAAAGAAATTTATAAAGGAAATTCAAATTGATCAATTTCTTCGATCCCTCTCATGGCTTTCAGAAAATTACGTAAAATTAATCTGGAAGAGGTGTGTATATCTAATGTTTAACTAATTAGGTGCTGATATTGTCCTGCAGCTTGGTGGCGTTCTTGGCTCGTTTTTGAACTCTGAATCCCAAATGCCTCCCGGCTTGGAAGCTGTAAATATTAGCCTCATAATTGAATCGGTCATTTTGTTAGATATATAGTATGCATACTTGTGAGTATGCATATGTGAGACTTCTCTCTTGTATATATATAGTAAACATACGGATTGTGTGTGCTGTATTCAACAGAAAAGATAAATTCAAATTTCCTTCTCTCTCTAAACTCTCTTTCTCTCTGCTTAGGTCTCTTCTTCTCTGCACAATCTCTTCACTCTTTTACTAATCTCAACATGGTATCAGAGCTACTATGCTAGCGCATTAATTGATCCAAGCTTCCACAATTTGATCCTTCAATGAAGAAAAAAAAAAATTTGTGTTGAAGTAACAACATTCTCGAGACAACAGTCTAAGACTGGTGAGCTGGAGAAGATGAGGAACAGCCAAGGCCAGTTTTCAAATGGAGAAGTACAAGTTGATTCAAGTGCCCGATTACCACCGCCATTGATAGTCGGCCAAAACTCATCTCAATCAAAGCCTCCACATCATCTTTCAAAAAAAAAAAAACATTGTGAATCTTGGTGTTGAGGCTGTAGGCATCTCAGCACTGTCAACAGAGGCAAAGGCTCTCTGATGCTACAGAAGGCACATCGGAGCTGCAGCGTGAGCGGAGAGGACAGTGAAGGCTAAAGCCAGAACGGCAGTGAGAGTTGCTTTTGAGAGTGCCATTTGTTTGCTTATTGTGGTTTTTGAAATTTGCAGAAGATAGAATGTAAACGAGAGTAAAATGCCTGAGTTTAGTAAGACGTCTGCGAATGGCACGGGTTTTCTTGAGACAGAGATCAAGAGGCAGAAACTTCTTGTTCTTGAGCACGCCAGTAACCTTGGCAACACGGAGGAGAGCGAGCTCTGCTTTGAGCTCCCCTTAAACTTCTTCTGGTCTTCAAGTGGCCTTCTGCTTTCTGTCTAATGCAAGTCTCAGTGCTTCCCCAACTGCAACAGGGGCATCTGGATCGGTATCAGCCATTCTTAGCTGACTCATACTCAGTAGTGATTGCAAAATTAACCTGGAGCTGGAACAGGGGAAGGATACAAACGATTTGGCAGAGAAGAGAAGAGGCTGCGGCGTGGCTGAGAAGTTGTGAAACCCTAGGTTTTGTAGATTTTTATATTTTGTGTGCTCTGCCGTTTTGTGTGTCATTCTCTACCGTTTAAAAAAAAAACGAGAAAAAAAAAGAGATTAAGAAAAAAACTTAATCCAATGAAGAAGAAGAAGAAGAACATGAATTCTTACACAGATTAAGAAATTCATCGGCAAATGAAAAACTTCAGAAAAACTGAAGAAGCCAAATGAAATCCTTCAGAAAAACTGAAGTAGATAAATGAAATTCAAACCCATTCTATCACCTCTCTTACCTCTCATTTCTTTTTTCTCATCCCTCTCTTCTCAAAGTCTTACAGAGACAAATGAAATTCTGGTCAAGAAAAAAAGACCAATGCAATTCCTTCTCTTCTCTCGTTTACATACTGTTTGTCAAAAGAATTAAGTACTCTTGTATTTCATTTTCATTGTTGCAATCTCATGTTTGGTTTATCAAAGCATGAGATTGAGGGGGGATGTTAGATATATAGTATGCATACTTGTGAGTATGCATATGTGAGACTTCTCTCTTGTATATATATAGTAAACATACGGATTGTGTGTGCTGTATTCAACAGAAAAGATAAATTCAAATTTCCTTCTCTCTCTAAACTCTCTTTCTCTCTTTCTCTCTGCTTAGGTCTCTTCTTCTCTGCACAATCTCTTCACTCTTCTACTAATCTCAACAATTTCTTAGGCAGGTATGTCCATCTACCACTAATTTTTAAAGGTGACAGACATGAAAGATATCGAACTAGCTTACCCTGCAGGTATGCATGTGATATATTTCTTTATTTTTCCTACTTTGATATCCTTAAAATGCCTCCGTTTTCCTAACCCAGGTATTTGTTTCTTATTTAGCAGCTGCTAAAATAATATATAGTTCCATATGCTCGCTCTAATGTTTCTCTCTTCTGTTAATTGTTACATTTTCATAAATATTAAAAAAAAAAACATGGTTCTAGGTGAAGGAGAGGATCTTCATATTTGATCTTACCAGAGTGATCAAGGTCGGGAGAATGAAGAGAGTTTGAGAAAGAGAAACCTGGGAGTACTTAAAAGCTCTATATTCATGCTATAATTAAGATCAGAAATACCCCTTTTTTCAGATCTTGTACTAAATAATTTAAGTACGCAAATTTTCTTTTTGCTATTTTTTTAGCGAGAAATATACGAGGAACATGGGGCTTGCATGGACCTTTTAAGTCGAAGTCAATAATCCTTAAATAAGATAAAATGTATTTCATCTTCAATACAATAATGCACTTATTTGTGTGGAATGTGCTTCATGGACTTATTTAATGGGATAAATGGCGCAAAAGACTTTGCATTTTATATTTATCTAAGTAAACATGTAATGGTTTTTAATAAGAGGTTCACTTGACCTTGTAAGTGTTGGTGTAAACGCAAATCTATAAAAGTCCAGAAATGCAACTACCGGCAACCACCAACTAAAGCCTCTGACAGCCACTATCCATGACCACTGACTACGGCCACCGACTGCAGCCGCAAGCTACTTTCACACCTTAAAGTCAATTTTATTAATTTTTCATTTTGTGTATAAATAGGAAGCTTAGTTAAGGTGAAATAGTAGTGGGAGACATTAGAGACAAACACTAGAGAGAAGAAGAGAGAGCTTTGACAGTTTGTTCATGCTCTGTATAATTTTTGTTGTTGAACTAAAACGGTCTGTTTTATTCCCTCTGAGTGTTTTGAAGCCACCACTAGTGGCCTCTCCTACCAACAGTAAGGTGGCTCCGTTGTGGAGCTCAACCACCTTTGTCGTTAGGTTCACAACCCTACACTATTTATAAAGCAAGAAACTCTCTAAAGTAGTGCATCATAATATGATTGGAGTTGTTTTTAAAAGTGTTTTTCGTTTAGAAATGCATCAAAATAAATTTTTAAAATTTTTTTAATTATTTTTTATATCAGCACATCAAAATGATTTAAAAACATTAAAAAGACTTAATTTAAGTAAATAAAAAATAAATAAAAAATGAATTTTTTTCAAAAACAATTTCTAAAAGCATTATCAAACACCCCCTAACTCGAATTATAGTATGACAAGTAAATGTATACCCAAGAACCTTAGTAACAGGTCTCAAGATAACCTAAAGAACACTATATACCCCAACATATGAACACATGAAGACGTATAGAGGCTGGGTAAATTAAATCGATAAAAACCATAAGTCAAAACTTGTAATTGTTGTCCATTATAGCAAATAAACAGTTTTGTTTCTTCATAAACATATACAAGAGGTGTAACTGCAGACGTATGATATCGCAGGATGGAGTTTATAGCTAAAGATAAGTTACAATATTATAACGTTTATAACAACATTTATTGATTTGTAAAAAAAAAACAGAGTTCTTGATTGAAATTTATTTTTGTTTCCAACATATATAATCGTTTCTTGAAGGGATCGAAGAACATATATATTTTATAAACACAGTAGATTGTGTAGCATTCGATTGTGTCCTTTCCTACAAACTAGCCAAAAGCTGCAAGCAGAGTACTGATCATCATTTTCAAAAAAGACGAAGAAGAAAGATTAGATTCATGTTTTCAAGAGTTACTAGAACTACTAAAATGGCTACAAAATTTGGTTTATCTGTTTTGTTCATTGTTTTCACCAACATTGTCGTCATCTATCACCTCCAATGAGATAGAATCATGGTGCAACAAAACCCCATACCCTGAACCATGCAAATACTCGATCCATGAAGCAAAACCAAAAAACCTTTATACCTGACCAAGAATTCGAGTCTCGTAGAGTGGCAATCGAATTAGCCTTGCAAAGTGCTCTCACTGCGCAAAGTCACCACCAGCGGCTATGGCCAACATTACACAATGACAAAGAAAAGAATGCATGGAGTCATTGCTCAAACTTCTACAACAAAACCATTGATGAACTCAACCTCACCCTTGACTCTAACATAAAATCTACCAATTATGACTCCCAAACTTGACTTAGCGCTGCATCAACCTATCTTGAAAGTTCTAATTGTTAGAGAATAATATAAATTATATTATGGAGCTTCACCTATAAGCTTAAATTTTTAGGTAAGATAGTTTCTTAACATGGTATCAGAGCCTTGTTGACCCAGCGGTCACGAGTTCGAATCTCACCACCTTCATTATATTTGATAAAAAATCAAACACAAGGTAGAATGAGTCTGTGTGCAAGTTTCAAGCTCAAAGAGTTTTCACTTGAGGAGGTGTGTTAGAAAATAATATAAATCATATTCTGGAGTCTCACCTATAAGCTTAAACTTTTAGGTGAGGTGGTTTCTTAACGGTAAAGACACAATCAATGATCTCGGGGTTTCAGACTCTATGTTACCTCTCATGATGTTTAACGATGTTTCGAAGCTAATAACCAACTCTTTGGCTCTATATAGCAAAGCCTCATCAGTTTTCCCTCAAACTTATCAAGATGATTTTCCTACCTGGGAGAAGCTGATAGAAAGCTCTTGCAGGAACCTTCACCATCTCCAGATCTTGTTGTGGCTCAAGATGGATCAGGTGATTACAGCACCATAAAGGCTGCACTTGATCAAGCCGCAGCAAAGAGTAGTGGGAATGGGAGGTTTATTATATATATATATATATCTTAAGAGTGGGGTGTATAAAGAGTATCTTGAAATTGGTCAGAAACTAGAGAATATTCTGTCTGAGTTTTTTTTTTTTGTTCAATTTATTTAAAATAAAAGGAAAACTAAAGAGTATTTTCTTCAAGCTTGTTTTAAAAAATGTTACCTTAAAAAAACACTCGATTTATATAATTCAAGGCTCGGATGTTTTCAAGAAATTTCTCAAAAATAATTTCTCGTTTTTTTCAAGAAATTAGCTAAATTTATTCTTATATTTTATATCATTTTTCAATTTATCCTTTCAGTAAATATTGCTACCGAAACTTGTATAAGAACCCATCATGAGAAATCCAAACTCGTCCTTATATAAATTCAAATAGAAAGATTATGTGTGCACGGGCATGGGAACATGGGCCTAATTAGGACAGTAAGTTAGATTTAATGGGCTAAACTGATCTTAAATTTAACAGGGTTTAATAAGCCGGCCCGTCTCAGCTATAGGGCCTTTGACAATGATCCACCCTACTGGATATATCCACTAGCCCATCTTGTGGTAATAATTAAACAAAAGGAAAAAAAGAGTGGGGGAAACAGACTGGATCAAGGTAACACATTATTATTATTTTAATATTTAATTGCGTAAATATATTTTAGGATTTTATTTATTTATTTACATTAATTAACTGATATGTAATTTAAATCAATTGATAATTGTGCTGCTCTTTTTCATGAACAATATATCATAACTTATCGAGTGAGCATGACGTTTTGCTTCCAAGTACTTAAATACGATCACCAGATTTCCAAGCTCATAATTTAGCAAGTAACGAGCCCAAATTAATTAATTAGTATCCAGCACGATAGCCAACCAGCTAAAATTATATAGCTATTTATCATTGCGACACCCTATACATTTCAGGCAGTAACTCTCTAGATAAGCTGTAATTATGATCTTAATCATGTCAACTTCCACTCTTTTAACCCTTTATGTGTTTCCCATTTCGTATTATATTTATAAGTTATAATTACAGATTATTATTTTGAGGGTGACTTATAAACCATAGTGCAATCATAAATTAAGCCACTTCCATATATATATATATATATATATATATATATATATATATATATATATATATTATATGATCGTAGGTATTGAGCTTAAATTTATTACAAGTTTCAGCAGAAACAGACAGTTAGAACACATTTATTAGTATCTACATGTGTTCTTGAGTCGATGTTATTGATTTGCTAGCATGTATCCTGCAAGATTTAAACTATATATTAAATGATAAACAGCACAATTTCATAGTTGTATACCGGATAGCTTCTTAAATTATATTCATTAAACAAAGGGAAATAGCTGTTTATTATTCAGTATATTAAAAAAGAAAAAAAATACATTACAATCCCAAAATGGTGCATGACAACTTGTTCGACAAGAGAGGATGTTTTAAAAAAGGATTGGGCACTCAAAATCTTAGCGCACTTCACAACTTGGAGCTTGAATCAATCATCACCATAACTTTCTTACTATAGGCTAAGGTCCATTTTCATGTAGACTAGGTTATAACCCTAACGCTGCTTATCATGCATGCATGTGTTGGGAGGCCAAGAAGGTCCATATGTGTCCATGAAATACACAAGCATGTATTATACGGATAGCTCTAGAAAATTCAGAGTTTTTGCCTTTATATATATTCGAAGCTCCTCAAAATTAATAGCTAGAGACTGTAGATTCGTATCTTAAGCCGCCCATATGTACAAAATATTGTTTATATATATATATAGAACGAGCAAATTTATTAAGAAAATTAAAAAGACAAATTACAGAAAAAGGTTGAAAGCCAGGGGACTGGAGAATCCCAGAAAACACTTTCATTGCTATAGCATTCATCATTTTTATTAAATTTTTATACTCTATAGAAATATTTACCCATCATTTGATGATTTGACTTTTTTATATATATATAATTTGCTTGCACCTTTGCTCCAATGAAATTATTGTTTTTTAGTGTGGTTACAGGGTTTTTTTAAAATATTTTTTATTTTTTAAAAATTATTTTTGATATTAGCAAATAAAAATAATCTAAAAATATTAGGAAAATATAATTTTAAAATAAAAGAAAATAAAATTTTAATTTTAAAAAAATATTTTTAAAATACAGTATCACACACTCTAGAATTAAAGCTAACAGTCACCTTTCAAGATATAAATAAACCCTCTTTTTTTGAGAATATATTTAAAAGAACAATTGTTAGTGGAACAATTATATTAAAAAATGGGTCCCAAAAAGTATCTTCGCATTAAATAAATATCTGATGAAAAGTAAGCAACCTGAAATTAATACTGGTCCCAGCTACTTACAATTAGGATCATGATTAAATTCATTATTAAATAATTGATATTTGTCATTGCCTAGACTTCTGATAATTATGAATGCTCACATAATTTTATTCTGACCGACCATTTCTAGCAATGAAGAGGCTCATCCCTTTTGGAGGTTTGGTCTAATAAACAAAACATTTTGTTGGACCCATCAATTTTTTCTACCATTTTCTTATTTTTTATTTATTATTTTCTTCTGTATAAAAAGCTGGTAAGCTGTCCTTTCAATTTCTGTACAGTACATGATTATGTAGAAGTTCTCTATCACATATGACCTACCCCGTGTATTCATACCCTCTACTTTGAGTATATCGTACTTCTGGCAGGTATACAGTATTATACTCCTAGATATTTTTTGAACTTTTGATTTGGAGTTGCCCTCGTATATAGAGGCTCAGCAATAGATGTTTAGAGTTATATAGTTTATGATGAAAAACTTGTATAAGGTCTCTAGTTCAAGTTTCTTTCTTAAAATCCAAAATAAAAGAAAAACGATTTATAAATCTTCGAACTTTTTTTATTTAATTTTATATTTATGAAACATCACAAAAAGAATTTTCAAATTATATAATATACTTTCTTAGATATTTTTGCCTATAATAATAGCTTCCAAAGTTGAAAGATTACATTTGATAAACAACAGAGTCTCACATCACATAATTTGATACATGAAGCTAAGAAAAAATGGGAAAAAATAATTTAATTAGTGGTGTGGATACATTATGGAACTAGAGGTGATTATGCTCATGAAAATAGAAAGTTATACATAAACTAGTCTACTAACTTATTTATAGAGTGAATAATAATAATAATAATAATAATAATAATAATAATAATATTTTTAATATTGGAATATATTAAAACATTTTTTATTTTTAATATTAGTATATTATATACTGAAAATCATAAATTTACTAAAAACAATTCCGTGTAAAATACACTTTTAAAATACGTAGACACAGTTTCAAAAAAAACATAACATACATGTTGACAGTGAAAGAAATCTCAAGTGGGTCCCAACGAGTATTACAGAACCCGCATCCCCGTTGGTTGCTGCTAAGTTCCGTAACGGTGCCGAAACGTGCGGTCCGAAACAATGACTTCCTGCAGCCGTAATGATAGAGCATGACCCACGTGGCACAATCACAGCCCCACATCATAAAGAGCTTGCACTTTTGTGATTTTTAGGTCTAATTTTAATTGTATAAAGACAAGAATGAATCAATGAATGCTTGAGTTTCGTACTTCAAGGCTAATTGGTTTTTAATCACATGTTTGATTCTTTTTTATTTTACTGGTTTTGTTTATAAATGTGATAATATTGAAAGAGGTGATGTAAATTTGGGAGGAGATGATGTGAGGTTCCATTAATTAATTTAATTTAAATTTGATTACAATCTGAGATATGATGTAAATTGGGGTGGAGGTGATGTGAGGTTACTATTTGATTGTATGCTCGAAATCATGAGGGATAATAATGAGTAATCGCAAGTTAGATTTTTTTTATATTTATATTACATTTATTATTTTGAGAGTAAAAAGATTGAATATTTATAAATTATTCATTAGATTTTGAATATCCAATAGATATTCATTATTCATTAAAAAAAACAACAAGATAGTCAATGTATATATGGTTTAATTCATATGAGTTTTTTTTATTGAGTTTGATAATATTTATATTTTATTGTCCGAATTTTTTTTATCCATTTGGATGTTGATATCCAATTAAAGGATTGGAATTAATGGCTACTTTGATTTTACATGACTAATTAATAATTCAAGTTGTCACTTAATCAATTATAAAAATTATGTCCATAATAATAATAATAATAAGAATGGGTCAAGAGTGGATGGGATTACGGGGTGGCGAACCCCTCCCCTACTAATGATAAAATGGGGATTTTCACTGGATTTTATTTGACTTTGGTTAAAATAGATAAAAAGCTAAATGTATTGGGACATACAAAAAGCAAGGAGAAATTCATCAATAATCTAATATATATACAATCTGATCGGCCTAAAAAATATGTAATTATAATCTAATATATTTTCACTTTTTTATATTGTTTAAAAACTATGCATTAAATGCTTGAAAAAGTTTTCGACTATGTATTGACGCGGAGACTGTAGGTAAAAGGTGGGCGGGTGATGGAAGTCAACTTGCCTGCAAGAGGCCCACCAGGACAACAAGCCAGCAAAGAATACGATTAACGATCCTGCAAGTTGCGAGCCTAATGATAATGGCTAGCCCAGGCCGGACCGCGAGCCGCTGCCAAGAGAAACCTCAGACTCCAGCATTCATTGTCTTAAGTGGGACCCATAAGCCAACAGAACCGGCTTGGTTCACCTAGATCTAGCCGGCTTCACATAGAGTTTACTACAATCCTGGATCGTCCCTTTCTCGATAGCCATCGGTCGGTTTTTAAAATATTCAAATTAGACATAATAATCCTAATCCTGATTGATAGTTTGATTGAAATTATTTTAAAAAATATTTTTTGTTTAAAATTTTTTAAATATTTTTTTAAAATAATTATTTATGATATTAACACATTAAAATAATTTAAAATACTATTTTTTTTAATTTAAGATAAAAAAATATTTTATTGTTTGAAATAAAATGAAAGTTTGAGCTCAGGAACTAATCAGGTATCAAACATGAAAACAATATGGTTAAAAACACTCTTTGAGGACATAAATTGTTTTTACAAACCAACCAAATCCTGCCACCGCTGACACTTCTTGCCTAGTTAATTGCCAAAAACACTCTGAATCCAAAACGGAACGGGCTTAAAGGACTGGCTGGAACTTGAACGCGGCTTGAGCTCCCGTAGCAAGACCAAGCTCAGACTATTTTATACGCAAAAAAGAAAACTGGTGAAGACATTATGATTGTGAGCATGGAAACGTATCGGTCACGAGCAAAACCGGTACGTTAAAATAATATTAAACTGTAATAGAAAAGGGTAGTGTTAGTGGTAAATATAAAGTTCTATGGAGGTTAAGGGGGGTACAGCTACTCCTGAGATAGTTTTAAAATTTAATTTGTAGGAGTATGATTGAAGTTATTTTTGAAAATATTTTTTTCTAAAAATATATCAAAATAATATATTTTTATTTGTTAAAAATTATTTTTGATATCAGCACATGTAAATGATCTAAAAACACCAAAAATATTTAATTTAAAATAAAAAATAAAATAAAAATTCAATTTTTTTATTTTAAATATTTTTAAATGCAATGACAAACATGACTGTAATCTAGATGATTTGGGGTTTGAAGCCATTATAGTAGAGTTATGATTTATTTATTTTTTTAAGTTTTTTTTTAACTATGTTATAGTGTAATTTTATCAAAATGGTGTTTAATTATCTTTGAGACTTGATTTTATTAATGGTGAAGTTAGAAACTTTTGGTTGGAGGGGATGATGTTGAATGCATGCTCAAATAAGAACTCCATTCGTACATACAAAACGATTAATGGATCCAATAAAATTAATACTAAAAGCTAGGCTAAAAATTAGTTGAAAAGTCTCAATAGTTCTTAAAATAGGGGGGATTTTTATAGTAGTTTCTTTGAGGGTTGTGGCATGCCTTCATTCCCATATATACTTTATTAAAAATCGACCAAATTTTTTATTAACTTAGTAATTTTTTAAATATATAAAGAGCTTGACCAAAACAAACGGTATTTAAATAATAATTTTTTTACCATTGTATTGAGTTTTTATTAGTAAAATATTAGCTTTTTGTAAAATACAAGAGAACGTCATTATCGATTGTTTTAGGGTAGAAAATATGGCCAAAGGTCTAGACAACCAAAGAAACTATACTAAACGTGCATGGCATCGAGCCACCGGAGGAGGGTTGAGTATGATCCGAGGAGAGCTGGAGCTCCGAACAACAAGACTGGCTAGCAAATATGTACAACCATTGCCTTTCATGATGAACACATGGGTTTTCGACTTCAAAAGCATACGAGAGTTACCGATTGAGGGCGATGTTAGCTACAATGAATTTTATTATATCTATATATAATCAATAAGTATTTCTACGAGTGAAATTAATTGAGTATAAATAAACCATTTCGTTAAAAAGTTAGTGACGAGACTCAAATTTGAAATAACATTTATTTGCTCTACCGCTTAAACCAATTCTCAAGCAACAATTCAATCATTCATTTGTTCATTGAGTTGCTTTGGTTAATGTTTTAGAGAAATATAAAATAAATACATCTAACGTGCCGCAAACCTTGAAGATAGCACCTCACACATAGCAAAAAAAACAGCACGACTCGTATAGAAATGTTGTATTCACTGAAGTAAAATGAAATCTCATTTCATGTAAAAAAAGGAAGAAGCTTGAGGTTACCATTTGGTTTAATATTTAATGAAATTAACCATAATGTATAGACAAATTGGATGGTTCAAAATTACAGGGAAAAAAAAAAAACGTTTGCATCACATAAAGAAAGTGAATATCCATATCTTGCCCAGACTAAGAATTATTCACCCTAAGTTTAAAGAAAACCTATCGGTGCCGGACCACAATACTGTGATAGAGAGACCACGGCAGATCCAACATCATCATTCTGATTTTATTACAGTTAAGACTTCAAAGAAATGGTAGGGCTGGGAATGGAGTTTAGGGCTAGCAGGGGCCACCTTGCCACTTTCAAGGAAAAACAAAAGAAATAGAGTGTACTGATGATATGTTTGTGTGTAACTTTTTGGCTGGTGGCTGTTCCATTACGTCACCACCAATATTATCACCATTTTTTTTCTCTTTTTGACAAATCCACCCTTTATCACCCCTCCATCTCTCTCTATTTCTTCTTGTGCGCTGGCTTCTCTTCTCAGTAGGGTCTCTATCAGTTGCGGGTAGAGGAAGAAGTCGATCGAGAGATCAAGAGAGGTGGCGTTTTGGGGTTACCTAGCTAGCTAACCTTCTATTTCTGCCACCTTTTTTTCCCGCCCAAATCTTGTCCACCAATCTAGCTCGATTCGATAATGAGAGCTTGTGATGCTGGATAGCATTTATGAATCATTGATGACATCAACATTTGGCCATTAGGGTATCCTCTCCTCTCTCTCTCTCTCTTATATAACCCTACCTGGTTTCCCTTCTTCCATTCCTCTCTTTCACAGCTTTTTTCTTTGTAGAGTGTGTGCTGTTCTTTATTTGACTTCCTTGGGATCCAATCCGACAACTAGACAAGCACATTTTTTTGGTTGGAGAAAAAAGGGAGGTTGGGGTTCAATTTCCAAGGAGATGTTATAAAGTACTTTTGCTGTCTTCTATCCTTGTCTGATTAATTTTAGGAGCTGCCTCTGTAGTAGGAGTGAGGTTGAGAAATAGCAGCCAAAAGTTTCTGTCTTATCCGTCTACTTTTGGAGAAAAAAGGGTTTTGCTTTGTTGAATTCAAGGAAGTTTTCAATCAACAATACAGATCTGTGGGTTACAGGGACTAGAGATCGATCGATCTTGGTTTTTTGATCTGTGAGCTCTCTCTTCTCTTGATTTTTTTCCTTTTTGCATATGCATGGAATATTATAATCCGAGGATCATTTCTAAACAAAATCAATGATATTAGCTTGATGCTTGAGACTTGATAAAAATAAAAGTTGGAAAAAGGATTGATGAAAAAATCCACAAGGTGGATATGTTCTTACTTACAGATCTATAATCTGAGAAATTATCAGCTTTTGTCTTGAAAATTGTAAAGAAAAGGAGAATTAACCTATATATATATATATAGCTAAAAAGGATTTTGTCATGATCTTGAAATACCTAGTGCATTTTATTAATCATGATTTCTGGTCTTTTATTTATTTTCTTACACCTTTTAATGTGCTATATTGCTTATTTTTCTCTTGTTCCATGTAATGGGATGTCCATAATTCTGCATCATAAAAGTGATATTGCATGATGTTTATGGCATATGAGTTGTCTTTCCAAAAACCTATGATCACTATATGCATATGAAAAATTAACCTAAATTCTTATTTTTTGTTCACCTTACTGCAATCCTTTTTGGTACGAGAAAACTGGAGGCTAGAAGAAATGAGAAGCTTTAAGTCTCAGCATATATAGTACTTAAATAAGAAAACCTAAATTCAGTACTAATCAATTCATTCAAACTAGTTGAATATTTTTTCATGATTACATTATCCTTTTTCATAATTACACTGCAAAAATTGATATTCCCTTCAAACCTTGCCTTTTCCATTTGATCAGAACCCTTAATTCATTAATCATTTGTCCAAAAATGTGTTCTCATATCATTTGACCTCAAAAAGAAAAATAGAAAGGAAAAAAGGTTGAAGATATTTTCACTAATTAATTGGTCTTAATATATGCACCAGGTAAAAAGGTTGAAAATAAAAGGAAAAGAAGATAGTATTATTTATAAAAATAAAATGGGAGCAACATGATTTTTATTTTAAATTTGCTTTAGTCTTTATCTTTGTTTCTTAAACCAAATATATTTTTATTTTTATATAATTGTATTTTCCAATTCTTGAGCCAAAAATATTGTTTTTTTTTTTTTGTAATAGTTCTTGAAGTTTCTTCTGCTTTCATATTATTTATAAATGGTTGTTTATTTTCTATGCCAAAATCATCTTTTAATGTAGATAAATAGTTTACGTTACACAATATCTCCTCATCTTATCCTTTACAAGAGAAGGGAGCGACAAGATAATGCCTCTAATGGCCAGAAAAAAATTGCTCAGGTTTTGGGTTTTATAATAACATTTTTTATGATTTAATCATGTGGGTATATGGTAAAAATTTAAAGATTTTTTTTTTTTCATTTGTCGAAATTGCCATGGTTTGGATACACTAAATTATATGTCAATGAACGGGGGATGCGTGTGTGTGTGTGTGTGTGTGTGTCTCATATTGAATGCATTAACCAAATACAAAATTTTACATTATTATAAATTGATAATTATAAATGTAGATTGGAGCTCATATCTTTTAACTTATACGGTTCTACAGAAAAGAGCTGAAATAGTGATATATTTGATCTTCTGCTTGGAACTATTCGTAAATTAATTTTGTGCACAACATCAACTTCTTACATATATAATCATAAACTATTTTATTCGCCAGCATGTGGCCTGAATTTTTTTTCTCTCTTCATCCAAGCTTTCCAATCTAAAAATTAAGGGAACAAAAGGTACTGTTTGGCAGCATGCATCATAGTAACCCTAATCTTTGTTTTTAAAGCAAGTTAAAAAAAAAAATTAAGGAGATGATCTAGTCAAAATAAATTCACTTAGGGGGGGGGGGGGGGGGGGTGGAATCAGCCAAGTAACATGCTGGCTGGTTACACAAATTCCTGGTTTTTCATCAGGAACAATATAAAGAAAACCTGGAAAATCTATGAAAATAAGTCCTTCAGCCCAAATATAATTTGATATTCGGAAAATAAATAACTTGAGGAAATTGCTAGCATTTGCATTTTTCTTGAATTTTCACCCCTTTCAGAATTTGTAATTAAATAAGGTGAAGGTTTTGTATAAAATGCCATGCATTTCAGTAACTTTCAAAGATATTGAATCTTTAAATTAAAACTAAACCCCAAACAAGGCTTAAAATTAAATCCATTAATTATGAAAATGGTTTTTCTTCTTGTGTTAATTTGGTAATTGGATGAAAATATTTACATGCTAATGCGGTATGATAATTGGATTGCAGGACTCAAGGCCTAGCAGGAGAATATGAATTCTTTTACGCACGTTCCTCCTGGTTTTCGATTCCATCCTACCGATGAAGAACTTGTCCATTACTACCTTAGAAAAAAAGTAAATTCAACAAGGATTGACCTAGATTTCATTAAAGATGTCGACCTTTACAAGATTGAGCCATGGGATCTTCAAGGTAGTACTGCATAAAGTTCTTGCAAATACCGTATTTCAAGAATTTGGATGCCATGAAAGTTCACTAACTATTCTATGTTTCTTTTGCATATCTTGAGTATGAACAGAACTATGCCGAATAGGAGCCGAGGAGGTAAATGAATGGTACTTTTTTAGCCACAAAGATAAGAAGTATCCTACTGGAACTCGCACAAATAGAGCCACTGTTGCAGGATTTTGGAAAGCAACAGGAAGAGACAAGGCAATTTATTCGAAGCATGACTTGATCGGAATGAGGAAGACCTTAGTCTTTTACAAGGGTCGAGCTCCGAATGGACAGAAATCGGACTGGATTATGCATGAGTACAGACTTGAAACAGATGAAAATGGAACTCCTCACGTAAGCATATATAGTCATAAAAATTTCTTCCCCTGGAGTTTTCTTGGAAGCCATTTTTAAGTTTTTTAACCCTAGCTGCAGAATTGTTTTCGAGTTTAAAGTTCCTTTCTTAATGTAATTTTGTTGCAGGAAGAAGGCTGGGTTGTGTGCAGGGTGTTCAAGAAGAGAATACCAGCGATGCAAAAAGTGAGTGAGCATGAATCAGCGTGCTGGTATGATGAACAAGTTGCATTCCTGCATGACTTTGATTCACCAAATCAAAACTTCCAGCCTGACTTGGGTTATCAATTCCCTTACTCCTGCAAGAAAGAGCTGAATCTTCAGTGCCAAATCCCTCAAGATCACTTCCTCCAGCTCCCACTTCTACAAAGCCCTAAATTTCTTCAATCGGTTCCTACATTAAGCTGCAATTCCATGAATTCTGCATATGGCCTGGACATAAATCAGGCAAACACTCTGCGATCCTCAGCACTCACACAAGAAGATCTCATTCAGCAAATACACGAGCAAAGATTTCCAACCATCTATGGTAACAGCAACAGAAATCATGTGCAAGGAGTTGACAAAGTCACAGACTGGAGAGTGCTTGACAAATTTGTTGCTTCTCAGTTGAGCCAAGAAGATGTGATCAAGGAAGCGTCCGTGCCGGAAAACGCCTCGACGTCAACCTCCAGTTGTCAAAGTGATCTGTGGAAGTGATGATATCCAGCCAAAATCTATAATTCATGGTATACAATGATCAGAGGATATTTCAGTTTGGAAGCCAAGGGAAATTAAGAGTACTTTTAAGTTCCTGTACATAATAAAACTTAAAACAACACAAGTAACTTCAATTGCTGTTGTCCCAGCTATAGCATATATACTAATTAAGTTAATAATACAAAACTAGACTATCGAAAACCATAATGTTTAGTTTCTTGTAAGATGAAATGTTTCTTTAGCGGATTGTGGGAGCTGAGAGTTGGTGTGGGTGCATGGAGTTGAAGCAAGTAAAGGTTTAATATTGTAGCCAATGGTCTAGCGGCCATATATATATATGTTAATGGAATCTATGAGATTATCGATTTCAATGTGCCTGTAATTTCAACTTCGAATTATTAGAATAAAAACCTTTTTGATATCCTCCAGTGGAATCTGGTTGGCTAGAAATAAATTAGTTTTTATTAATGAGATTATTGATTGGAAAATAATATTTGAGTTGGCTATTTACTGTTTGGTATTATAATTTAAAACAATTAATGAAAACTAAATGGACTTGCTCAGAGGTCTAGAAGGTATTTTTAGTTGTTCTAATAAGTAAACTCTTGTTAGTTTTGACTATAAGATCTTTCTATATATATTATTGCATGGTCTACTTTTTGGTTTTTCTTTCATTTTTGTATATAGAACTTTTATTTTTCTTGCTAATTTGTTATCAGCTTTATGGCACTAACACCGATTAACATTAAATCCTCAACTATTAAATAAATAAATAAATAAATTATTCCTCTCATTGCTTTGGTGTCTTTGGATATATTTTTACTTCTTTTATTTCATTTTCTTTTGTCAAGTAGTATTTTTTTTATTAGATAAATATTATGATATCATGTTTAAAAAAAACAGTTTAATTTAAATAAAATTCTAAAAACCATTTAAATTATTATCTACTATATATAATTGCTATCATGCAAACTCAAACTCAGATCCAAACTCGAGACTTCGCCCCTCATCTTGATCATATTAGCATGATATGATACCATTAAGCCGAAGGCCCTGCCCTTAGCTGAAGAAACACATTATTGGACCGACCACCTTATCTTCCGAACTTCAGTTATACAAATCTATGGTATAGAATGATGAAAGCATGCATTTTTACAAAATATATCATGATATCATATGATAAGTCCATTCTTTGCTGAGAAGTTTGGCAAATGCACGTATATGAATTATATATGCTCCCTTTTTAAGCGTGGAAGGCACTCAAGAAACCCAATCACCTGGATTCTTGCATAGAATCGGTACCACTAGGAAGGTATAGCTTTTGTTAGACATGGAAGACAAGATTAATTTAGCAGATAAATGATGAAGATTTTTTAGATAATTACTGAGCAAGCTCTTACTTTACTTGGTCAAGAAGAAAATATCAACAACTTAATCATGGTAGTCAATGCGAAGGACACATGGCAGACAAGTACAATTCAAGTCAATTTGTCACTTAACCGGGGGGGGGGAAATCGGCCCGGGCCATATACAAACCTAATCAACCTCGCTAACATAAATCAGTAAGTGCGTTGGTTTCTACTTTAGTTTTGAAACTCACTCCTATCTAATAGTTCACCTTGAAAACTTGCAAACTCGGGTCAAGATCCTATTTTTTTTATTAAGATTATTTATGCAGTTGATTGAGCTAAATTCAAACGACTCTCGTATTAAACTGTAATCTAAATGATGGGTTAATTTGTATATTAAACTATAATTTAAATGCTTGGTTAACTTAATTATTTCTCTTTAATTGATACAATTTAAAATAAATACGTTTGACTCTATCATATGCTAAAAAATGCTTCTACTATTATTTTTCTCTCGTCTAATATATATATTAATTTTAAAATATATTATAAGAATAGAAAAACATGACAAGAGGATACCATAAGAAACCCGAATCTAGAAAGAAGAAAAATTACATGGTCGGTTGCATAATCTGTAAGAGGATACCATACCATTGTGCTAAAAGATCAGAACTATAACAAAAGAAGAGAACGCAAAATGAAATTAATTATCTATAAGCTAAAAGGAATTTATTATTATCACCACAAAAAGAAAGCAGAAATCAATGGCTCTTAACGTCAAACTGCCAAACGAAAACTTCGATCGTACCTACCTTAAACGTGCATGGATATGGTCTCATAATTTGACAGGCTGAGAGCTGCGGGAAACAGCAGTAGTACTGAATGTGAAATCGCAGAAGAAGAAACACTAACACTATTGTGGATTAAGCAAGAATGTGTGAATAAAGGAGTGCAAGTTACAGAGGAAGAACCAAAATATGGGTTTTGAAGTAAAATCTGAAGAATATATATTGTATTTTGCACTAATGGAAGGTTCGTTTATTTGTGGAGTTCTGATGAAATCAAGAGCATGAATGGTCTTCGAAATATAAATGGATTATTTCAAAGAACATACTTATTGTTCTGTGTCTTCTTTAGTGATGATCATAGAGTCAAAAAGGGACAGAAAAAACCCTAGAAGTAGAAAAGCAAGTGAAGTGACTCCGTTTTGACGTCGACATTTCCTCGTTGCAACAAGCTGGGCCCCCCTTCTTTTCTTTTCTTTTCTTGTTCTTGGTCGCCACAATCAGTATGTTTCCCTTGCTAGACAGAGTGCCTGCAAAGTTGAAGAAAGGTTGTCGATGCGCATGAAATTTGAATAGTATTTGATGGGTGTGGGTGAATAATTAGGGTTTTATTAAGAGTTGTTGTTTGTGAGGGAAGACAAACATCATATAATTTATGCACTACTTGAAACAAGTCCATGTGACTGCTAATTATGTTCTTCTTTCCACCCACAAATCCCCAAGTCTCTGAAGTTTTGTGTAGCAAACCTGTTTTCTGGCTACAATCAAAGCAACCATGGCTTGATTGACGTTCCCTTTATTGTTTCCCTTAATTCTCACACGATGATTTCATCAGAAAGTAATGACCCAACTCTTGGGACCTTTCATTTTTCTGAAAACTGGCTTTGACCAAGATCCATGGTACTTCATCCCTTCCAAATCGACTTCCCTTGACCAGGGTTCCTGACAAAAACAAGTTGCAGTTCGGTAGCTTCGTGAGGGTTTAATTAGCTTGGAAAGGCCTAATCCAACCCATCTGAAAGAAATTGGAGATTTGGTATCCATCTACCAGATCAGGGCTTCCATGATCTCGCACAGGCAAATGCTAGAAAAAAATACGATACAACATTTTGATGGAGCATTGTATATCTTCTTTTTTACCTTCTTTGGTATGGAATGATTTTTTTTGGTATTGTAGTATATGATACTTCAATTGAAAATATATTTACATATTGTTTTTTTAATTTTGATTAGCATATTAAAACCATCTAAAAATACATAAAAAAAATTAATTATATATATTTTTTCAAGTAAAAAACACTTTAAAAGAAAGATTATATAGGGTCTGTTTGGGACAGCTATTGCTGTAGCTTTTCAAAGTACTTTTCGTGCCGAAATATATCAAAATGATGTTTTTTTATTTTTTAAAAATCATTTTTGATATCAGCACATCAAAACGATCTAAAAATACCAAAACATATTCATTTAAAATGAAACGCAATTTGAGAAGCTATTCCAAACAGCTTCTATAAACAAACACTCATTTAGTGATGAGTCATTGGCTCCATTTTACTTTTGTTTGGAATTGTGGTTCAAACAAAGATTAACCAAAATTTGAAAGAAAAAAAAGAAATTGTGTTTAAAATTAGTATTTTTTATGTTTTTAGATTGTTTTTATATGCTGATATAAAAAATAATATTTTAATTCATTTATAGTAAAAAAAAAAAACACTTTAAAAAATTCATTATGAATAAAAAAACTTTGAAAAATAATTGTGACTATCCCAAACACCCAATGAGCAAAAAGTTGGATTACAAAACTGGAATGTCATTCGTTTCTGTGGTACTCAAAAGTAAATACAGGCACCCAAATGATTTTAGCAAACTTGTAGTGGAATCAAGAATGGGATATGTTCGGACAATTTGATAAAAAAATCAAGCTCCATCATCATAACATAGAAATCATATCCAATGCCACTTGATCGCACACATTATGCTCTTCAGTGTAGACAGATTTATGAGCAGAATAATTCCATATGGCAAAAGGTATGATTCTGCTCTTCGTTAAAGATTAGAGGGCACAGTCAATTCAAGAAGACAGATGAAACACAAGATGTTATCCAAGAAAATGCATACAATTCTTGTATGGGAAGTCAAATGATATTTATGATGCTTTGAGATGAATAAAGGACAACAGATCCCCAGTGACCTAAATTACAAAGAAAACCTAAATTACATAGAAAAGGTGGCCAAGTTCCCCAAGGAATTTGAAGGAAAAAAATGAACAATGACACCATGAAACTTTCTACAAACAAGAATGAAGTTCCATGTCTAATCTACACTGCTAAATGAGGGGGGTGCTACGAGTCCACCGCTGGCAACAAAAATAGAGTCAACTTCTAAAGCAATCAGAAGAAACCTTCAACTGAAAACCAAAACTGCAGCGCAGACCGCAATCAGCAGAGTGAAAAACAGATTAGGATTGCCCCGGAGAATCGATACAGCAGAATTTTTGTGACCTAGATCCCTGAAGATGCAAACAGAATATCAGCTGCTCATTATATATGAGAGAGAGCGAGAGAGAGATTTATGAAATGGTTTCTGAACGTACTGCTGTTTTGAAGCAAGAGCACCACAAAATAAAGCATTGGCAGGGGGAGGGAACTCTGTTTCGCCGTTTTCATCAGGATTGATGATTTTCATGTATGTTTCTTGGCCAAGATACCATCTATCAAGATTTTCTACTCTCAGATTCCATATTCCAACATTGTCAAGGGAAGCAAGGACTGCTGTCCATCCCCCAGGGTAAACCTAAACACAAAACAGAATAAAAAGGGGAACTTATACAAAAACTATATAAACACAAAACAGCAAAAAGAGGGAGTTGTACAGAAACTATATAAACAGAAAATTCAAGATTAAGGCTCATCCCAGAATTTCCAAAAATTAATAACCCTCTTAGCATGCTCTAATCAATTAAAGCTGCTTTCACAGCAGATGGATAAGCAGATGAGAGATAAATAAGAAAAGTGTGCAGGAAATCTCTAGCACTAAAATAGTTTTGCCACAACATAAAAACATAAGCAAGCCACATATACGTTAACACATGATCCAGATAGAAAAACCAACCTCTATTGTGCAGCGAGAAATAGAATCCCACTTATTGTATGAACCTCTGCTGTTCTCTGACCAAATCCCCCAGTCCATACTGAATTTGGAACCATAAATTGTTATGACAATTCCTCATTCCAACAGCTAACATATTAGAAGAAAAGGGTGCATTCTTACCCAACAACAAAAAAGGAGTAACCATTCATGTGAAAGCTCTGCATTTTGGTATCGTTGTTCTGCAATATGACTTCTATAAATCCCTTATATGTAGCATTAATGACAGAGGTATCCCTCCGAAGAGGTCTGTTCAGTGGCTCACTGGGAAAATCAAGCTTGTAAGATCCCTTCACTTGGTTGAGGTCAGCAAGCCGGATTGGTGTGTCTGGATTGACAAATGATATCCCATTCAGAGTTGCGCGCAGCTTCCCGTCAATGGTAGATGGTGGCAAGCTCCTTAAGATATATGTGTCAGTCACATTGATTGAACCGTAGTGAAAAGACCCCTGTGGATTTGGGCGAGCTCCACTTGCAGTTGTGTTTTGCCTAATGCATGTCAAAACAGCAACATTTATCTTAACTAAATAACTAAAAACACGACTTCACTAAACCTAAATGAAAAATATGAAGAAAGAAATAAAACCAGCTGGCCCTTTATTCATATGCATCAACAAATGAATGACACCTAGCCTTACCTGCTATAATCCTGGCTGTCCAAAGGGCAGAAAATCTTAATAAAGTTATCTGATTATCGCAGAGAAAAAATATTTTCCAACCAGTGAAATCAAAAAAAGGCTGAATTGAAAGCCATTTCCTCCTCTTCTCTAAGTAGATAGTTTTATCCTGTCTTGCTTTAAAACATTACTAGGGAGATATCCATTCCTTTTTTCCATTGTAAAAACAATGTAAGACACATATTTATAAATATAAAAACAAAAATTTGCTTTGAAAATGCTTACTTTTTAAGATGCTTCTTTTTCACTCTTAAGAAAATAGAACATTGTCTACTTGTTCCTTCTTCACTAAGTACATGGTTATTTCCTCTCTTGCTTTGAAACATTCCAGGGAAATGCCCGTTCTCTTTTCCATTGTCAAAACAAAAGGATAGATACACAAATTTATAAACATAAAACGCAAGAATTTACTTTGGATGTGATTACTCGGAGATGTTTTTGCTTTTAGATTTTTAAAACATAAGCAAATCGTATCTAGACATGACATATCTGAGACCATACATAGATAAACTGTACTAGAAATCACCTCCTGAGTTAAAGAAATTACCTGATGGCCTTTGGCTGGTTCATGGCTGACCATTGGTTATAAATATCACTTGGTGCTTCAGGCAGAGGACCAGTTGCACTCCCTTTTGAATTTGAATAGTGCAAAATTCCTACACCTGTGACTTTTTGCCAGAGTGATTCATTCACAAACCGAGCACTCGCTACAATATAGTAATCACTAGTAGCGTTCTGATCCATGGTAACCAAAAAGGAACAAGACTGCCCCACATGAATATCAAAACTAGAAAAATTTTGTTGCACAGTATAATGTCCCTCTGTTTCCACAAGAAGCAGATTGTGTCCCTGGATTCTAAAGTTCAAACTAGTAGAAGTCCCCACATTATGCACACGAAATCGATAAGTCTTGCCTGCAAAAAATAATGCATTGCCAATTAAAACTTTGAGCAGATGAGCACATTTGACACAGTATGAACATTTTACAAACAGTTGAATCAATTCAACATCTATAGTAGTTAAACGTCTAATTATGGACATGTACAAAAAGTTCTGGACTTGAAAATGATTGTATGAAACAATATGACCACCAAGATGAGAAAAATATTGAAAAAATGAAATCAAAAAAAATAAAATAGCAAGCCGGCTATAACTGATTATCAAACATGAAACAATTCAATTATGATGCTAAGAAAACAGATAATCAATGGACAAGAAAGAAAACTGTTTCACACATAATCAAAGGCATACAAACATATGGTTAAATGAGCATTTCACTTTCATTCCTGAAGAACAAACCTGGATCAACGTTAATGGTTTCATAAGGTAACCCATCAGGCACAAGAGTTGTGTTGTATCTGTAAGGCCCTTTCCCATTAATTAAAACTCCATCTGGCATTCCAAGGTCATTTCCAGAGTCGAGATCAGCTCTCAGTGCCTGAAATTCATTGTAGAACATCACCATTAGAGTTCAATCCTGAAAACATCTAAGCATGGGGGGAAATAGAAGTAAACCTCCTAACAAATACTAACCGAATGGTTCCGTGTATACCAGTCACCAATCAGAAGTACAAAATCACCATCTGGCTGAGCGAAAGGAATTTGGATAACTTCCCTATTATTAATAACAAATGGACCAAAGCCACCGGATGCTCTTTGAAGATTCAGAGAAGGATAGTAGAAAAAGCTCCCAATCTGATCTTTTAGTTGAAAGCTGTAAGTCCAGTTCCAATTCGGAGGGATTGGACAATTTGTGCCCAGAACACCATCCTGCCATGAATTGCGTCGCATTTGGATCCCAGGCCTGTTAAATAGTCAGCCATCAACCCAAAGTTTCAGAAAATCACTCTCCATGTGAATTATGAGGAAAGAATAGGAAACGTGACAAAAAACAAGAACCTCTACATATATATTGCATTAAAACCTACCATGTCATAAGGAGGTTTTCATCCAAATCATTCCGTACATTTATAACAACATTATTGTTAGTAGTTCCATTAACAAGTGGACCAGGAAATTGTCCATTGACAGCTATAACCTGCAATCATATGTTAACAAATAAGTAAATAATACAAAAAAAAAAATACAGAACATAAACCATAGAGTACTTGAAAAGGACACATTTTTTTATCCCCAATACACATTTCCACAATATCTTAACAACTTGAATAGAATGAGCAAAAGAAAAACACGTAAAGGGGTTAAAAAACAAAACACTAAACGCATTAACTTCAAAATAACGAAAACTTGAAAATAAAGATCCTTCACAAAGCTGTATAAACCATAATGCCAAGTGTTTGACTCCACATCAACAGAGCAAATAAAAATGGTATTTATTTTTATTTTTATTTTTATTTTTGGAAAATAATGCAAATTACTACACAGAGAAAACAAGAACTAAAAAATAAGCCTACATGGAAAAATCATCTTGAGCTTTCCTAGAATCATTCTGTTAATCTACTTCAGCAACAGTAAGACTTCAAACTACTTCAAGCACCATGAAAGAAACAAGACCCATTAACGCGAATGTCCTAAACACCATTCTGACTAGATCCCATAAGCCAAAAACAACCACTAAAAGTCATAAAAATAACCCCAGGAACAAAGCTTTAAAAAATGGAATCTATAGAGAGAATCATAGGGAACCTTTTGAGGAACACCAAGAGGAGAGACAGTGATGTACGAGAGCTTAAAGTCGTAAGTGATAGTTGGGTCTGCTGCAAATGAGAGAGTTGAAAGCAGAGCAATGTGAAACAAAAGAAACAAAGAAGTTGAAGGGGACTGGAACAAAGCCATAGAAAAACTTGAATCTTTTTCAGTGTTCTGGATTTTTAGAAAATATAAGAAGAAAGGTTTTCAAGATTTTTTTAGAAATGATTGTTACATGATCAAAAGAAAACAGGAAGTGATTAAGGAGATGGGGAGAGGGAGAGAGTGCTCTGCTGTGGAGTAAGGAAAGTTGAGGTTTTTGAGGAGGAGAGAGGTGCCTTCGGTTTTGTAAGAAGAGAAGCCCCCCTGAATAAACTAATAATATCGTCGTTTTGGAAACTTTTTGTGGGTTTATAAACAGGGTACTGGCTAAGCCGGTTTTAAATTTTAGTTGGGAACGTTAATGAAACGATGTTTTTACAAGTATTTAAATTTATTTTTAAAAATTAATTTATATATATATGAATTATTTTAATATGTTTGTATCAAAATACTTTTTAAAAAATAAAAATATATATTTTAATATACTTTTTAAAAATACAATTGAAGCTATACATTTGAGGACATGGGCTAATTATAGTACTGGATATAGCAGGTGACAAGTGAAAGTGACAACCAATAGTCAATTCAGCAGCACGCACAAGTAACGGCGTCTAGTGCTTTCCTTTTCAAATTATTTTCAAGTACAGCCCACGAATTTATTTTATTTTAATTTTAATTTTCTATTATTTCAAACGTGTTTTAACGTTCGGATTTTGCCACTGAGACCGCCACAGCATCTTCAGCCCCCACACCCTGGCTCTATAATTTGGGCCCCACACCATCTGTATTGTCTCGCCGTTATTTTAGCAAATTACACTCTGAATGGTCCCTAAAGTTGTTGGTTTGGTCATTTTAAACTAAAAATAGAAGGACCAATTGCCCAACATTATAGTGAAAAGGTTAAACTGATCAAAATCTGAAACATTCGGGACCATGTTAAACGTAACTTTGCTATTTCTATAGATAGTGGATTGCACCGGTACATCTTTGTAGCTATGTTTAAAAAGCATCGATTAAAAAATTTAATAAAAAAATATTATTTTAATATAATTTTAATCATGAAAAAACAATTTTCTCTAATCTGCTTCGTTATAGCATCTCCAGCGGAGAAGTTAAATGAAAAGGCAAAATTAAAATATTAATTTTTTTAGCATGTTTGAGGGGAGAGACATATTGATAGATAAAAATACCTTCCTCTCCATGAGCTGCTATTTGTAGCAGCTCAGGAGAGGAAGGTAAAATCGTGGCCCCACCTTGGGGCCACCTTCTTTATATATTATAATATATATATATATAAAATAATATAATATATATAAATATATTAGAAAATAATGTAATTATATCAAAAATACTTGTTTTTATTTTTACTTAAAAATACTTTAATAAAAGAGTAAAAAATTATATATAAAATTAATAATTATATTGTTGGAGGGTTTTTTAAAAACAATTATTTAATTATATAACTTACTCTTATTAATTGTATAATTAATTGCATAATTAAAATACATACAAAATAATTATACTATATTTAAAATAATATAAAAATAAATGGCTCTCCAAAATGGTTTTTACTACTGAAATACACATCAACAAAAATATTATTTTTACACTATTCAAAGTGCCATTTTGAAGAAACAAATCTCCAAAATAAAAGTTATCCCCGCTGGAGATACTCTTATACCCTCCACGTGATGGTGCTTTTGGCCATTTTTTGGTTCCTTGAATAATGGTTGGTTTGGAGTTTACTTAAATTTGTTTTTTAATTATTATTTTTTTAAAAAATATATTAAAATAATATTTTTTTATTTTTTTAAAAAAATAATATTAATATATCAAAATGATAAAAAAAAATATTTAAAAAATAATTAAAAATTAAAAATATTTAAAAATATTTTTATTTTTTTAAATTGAGTGACAACCAGTCACGTAGTAAAACAACTTCAATTTCTTAGGTGGAAAAGTTAATAAATGACTTTTGGTTGGCAGGAATTATTTGGATCCGTTTTCGTAGTTTGTGTTGGGTATAATCACATCCAATGTGAAAACTTTGATTCATCCACCAATCCCTTAATTCTTGCATGTTGACTCAGATCCCAATTGGTTGGTTGACTCATTCAAAACACACGTAGGATTTGTGAGTTGCAATTTAATTTGGTGACACCCTTTTTCATAAACATAATTTAGTTGATGGTATCATAGGAAGATGAGAGATTAGGGATTCTAAGATGAATTAGCTCTCGAAATTACCATTGAAGCTTTTTTGTCATCCAATCATTGGACGGAACCCAAAAGGAAATACAATAGAGCTTGTTCCATCAAGTGTTATGTCAAGAAAATCACTTTTAGATGCAATCATTTTTTGTCATCCAATCTCTTTTTGTATGCAAAGACTCTCTTTTTTATGTGCTATTTTTTTCAATCTAATGTGATAAAGAGTTTGGTTGACTTTTCAAAATGAAATTTTTTGTTTAATTATATATTTAAATAATTTTTTATTTTTTATTTTGATTTTATCATATTAAAATGATTTATAAATACTAAAAAAATTAATTTACAACAAGAAATTAAAAAAAATTAAAAATCATTTTTAAAACACAATGTCCAATGGGCAATCTTGGATTTTTGTTATGCATTTCAGGTTTAATAACCTATGTATCTATAACCTCTGTGATATTATGAAAGTGATTGTTTTTAAAAATATATTTTATTTAAAAGTATATAAAAATAATATATTTTTTATTTTATTAAATTTATTTTTAATATCAACACATCAAGATGAAAACAACAATAAAAACCTAATTTAAAGAAGAAGAAAAATTAATTTTTTTAATAACCTAAACTTAACCATATAGATGGAATTTTAGATCATGTTTGACAATACATTCGCAAAACACTTTTTTTTAAAAAATAAAAATATATATTTTTATTTTTCTTGAAATTTTTTTTATATTTTTAGATTGTTGTGAATTGCTGATATCAAAAATAATTTTTAAAATATTAAAAAAAAATATTATATTAATTTAATTATAAAAAATATTAACATATCAAAATGATTAAAAAATTCCCACTGCAGATACATGTTATTATATGCATACGAAGAAAAAGTGTCAGCTACAAATTTTGGTCCTAATTCTTGAAGGTCCCCTCCATGTGCCGATGAAGTCATCGCATTCGTTTATATTTTTTTTATTTTTAATTAATTAATTAATTTCGATTATTGGTAATAGATCACCAAATGTAGAACTACCCCATGATTAAATAATTCACCAAGCTGGTCTTCCCTGTTGAATTTGATTTCTTGGGGGCAACAGCTGCCTTGCACATGGGGGTTGAGGAAACTTGCTGGTGTCCCTCCATTAATTATTAATTTATTTTTTAATATACTACAAAAGGGTATTTTTAAAGAACAAACTTTATCGATCATTATACTTTTTTATTTTTTTTTAGGAGTCTGCAGGAGGTTCTGATTAAACTTTATGTTATGATTATTTTTAGCACATTCGATAATATTACAATTTTACATAATTCCTTTAAAATAAATAATAGCAATAGTAAATTGTGTATATATATATAGTTTTGGATAACATAGAGAAGACAAAATGAGCAGAAAATTGGAGGGGGGGAAAACTAATATCGGCCATCAATCATGCACCAAGTAGCTGCATTAATCCTGGCAGAGTTGAAAGTATAGAAATAATTAGAATCTGCCTCTCTCTTTTTTTTTAATATAAAGTTCTTCAGAAATAAGAAAGCCCAAAGTCTATGGTCCAACTGCATCCCTGCCAGCTGCCAGCTCATACATGGGTAGGATTGACTTCAAATAGAATCATGGAATTTAATGCCTCAGCACCTGCAGGCTCAAAAAATAAATCTCGTCGCGAATATGATATTTGGGCCTCTGAACCTGTATATGTTTGACCTAAGCCCAATTGATGATGAATCACATTACTCTATGTAAGGCCTGATTTGTGTGGTGGTTAGTAAGTACATTTTATTTTATACATATATAGTTGTTGTCGTGGATTTTCGAAAAGTGTTTTTTTTATTTGATAGTGTCATAAAAAAACTAAATTGAAAAAAAAATCAGTGTTTTCTATATCATGAAATATAACTTGAAAAAAAAATATTAATGTTTTGATTTACTTTTTAAGTTTATTAAAAGAATGAGAACCAATTATGACAAATATAAAGTTGGTAGGAGAAAATTTTTGATTTTTTTCCATTTTATAAATTATTTTAAAAAAAATAGAAATAAAAAATAAGGGTCAAACATGCCATATACAAAATGTAAAAGTGGATGAAATTGAAGAAAATAAATTTCATAAATTATTTCAAATAAGACAAATAGCAATCAAAGAGTGTGGGATCAAATCTTTTAGATAAATAAAAAATTCAATTAAAAATGAAAATAAATTTCATAAATTATTTCAAATAAAACAAATAACAATCAAAGAGTGTGGGATCAAATCTATAGATAAATAAATAAAATTCAAATAAAAATAAATTTCATAAATTATTTCAAATAAGACAAATAGCAATCAAAGAGTGTGGGATCAAATCTTTTAGATAAATAAAAAAATTCAATTAACAAAGAGAATAAATTTTATAAATTATTTCAAATAAGACAAATAGCAATCAAAGAGTGTGGGATCAAATCTGATAGATAAATAAAAAAATTCAATTAACAAAGAGAATAAATTTTATAAATTATTTCAAATAAGACAAATAGCAATCAAAGAGTGTAAGATCAAATCTATAGATAAAAAAAAATCATTTAAAAATGATAAGAGTAAAACAACACCAATAAAAAATATGAGGACTAAAGTTGATATAAAAAAACAATTTAACAGATAAACAAACCTTGGCCATTACCCTCTTGAACGTTATTTAAACCATCGTGTGCATTTTTCTGCTGGTTCATATTGAAAAAATCATGAGTGAGGTGATGAGTTGCTCATGTATCCACATGCCATTGAGTCTCCCAATTATTGCCGATTCATTTTCACTTAACTAAATTTGTTTTTGTTAAATTAATATATTTAATTATATATATATATATATATAAACCTAAATAATACAATTTAAAATGAAATATCAAAACACTTCGAAATTAAAACATTTAATTTCATTTCAATTAAAAAAAACAAAACAACCGAATTGCCTCCAACAATCCAACTTAAACATCTATTAACATGAGCTTCGACGAAAACAGCAATAAACTGGAGTAAAGATAGTACAGAGGGTGAGGAGATTACAAGCACGGAATCACCTCTCAAATTTTCATTTTAGGAATGAGAAGTAGGGGCTGATCCTTTTGCAAACTGGTGCGGAACTTTTCAGTCATGTCTATGTCTTTTGGATCGTTCCCACAAGGAAGAGACCAATCAAAGAAATGGAGCAACGAAGCAAGAAGCAGTGGAACATGCTTTGTAGCCATGGGTTGACCGGGACATGCCCTCCTTCCAGCACCAAACGGTATGAACTCAGTATTGCTTCCCCTGAAATTCATATCCGAATTCAAGAACCGCTCAGGATTATAAGCCAGTGGATCTTTCCAGCTCTTGGGATCTCGTCCAATTGCGTAAGCATTCACCAGCACTTGAGAGTTCTTCGGGATGGAGTAGTTCATCACTTGGCATGAGTCGATGGCACGGTGAGGAAGGAGGAGCGGTCCTGGAGGATGTAATCTCATGCTCTCTTTAAGACAAGCATTAAGAAACTTTAGTCTGGGTAGATCAGATTCTTGTATTACATCTTGGTTGATTTCGTTTTTCAGTTCCTCCTGAGCTTTCTTCATGTATTCCGGGCTCTTCATTAGTTCCGCCATTGACCACTCAATTGCAGAGATACTGGTGTCTGTACCAGCAACCAAGAGCTCCTGCAAATAAAATGGTTAAACAGATGATCGTATTGGACTTGTCTATTTGATCAACTGTGGATATAGAGGGAGGTCAAACCAGAAGCAGGACATTGATATGCTTATCAGTAGATCCATTTCTGATCAGAGTGTCAAGAAAATCTTGTTGGCTTGAAGCGTCATCCTCATCGATCATCTTTCTTTCTCTTCTTTCTTTGATGATAGGCTCAAACATGGCGCTACACCTCAAAAACAACTCCTTTGACTTCTTCCGTAGATTCTGCAGATCAAATGCTGCTAGAACTGGAAAAAGATCAGATATATTTGGAGCAGCGCCAACCTCCAAGATATTTCGTATAACTTCACTTATCCCTCCTTCTACACTCTCTAGCTCAAAATTTACAAGGTCCCTTGACATAAAAATGTTAGTTAACATACTAAAAACAGCTGCTAATGCTATTTCCTTAACCTTTATTACCTCACCCTCCTTTGTTCTGATAAACCTCACCATGTCCATCGCCTTCTTCTCTCGTAAACATGACTGGGACAATATTGCTTTGTTTGAGAAAAGGATGGACTGGCAATTAGCGCGCAAAACCTTGAATTCGTCATTGACTTCTCCGTTCCATCCAAGCGATAAATTCTCAAGTCCTAACCACTTGGCTGGTATAACATCAGGAACAAACCTGCCGGAGAAAATGCGATCCTGAGTTTTGAGAATTTCGGCCGCAGCTTCTTGAGAAGAAGCAACAACAACAAGCTGGCTGCCAAGTCTAACTGAGAACAGTGGACCGTATATTTTGGCAAGATTTGCTAGAGTAACATGAGGGTTTCTTCCCATTTGGAGGGCGTTGCCTAAGATTGGCCATGCATATGGCCCTGGCGGTCGTGGTGCAGATCTCGATGAAAATAGAGTTTTGAGCTGCTTGGAAATGAGATAGATGAGAGACAAGAAAAGGAGAGCAGGAATGAAAAGATTGGATGATATTTCTGTCACCATGGTTGCCATGGATTACCTCTTTGCTTTGAATATGTCCGTGAAATTAAGCAGATATTTAAAGTGAGTCTACTAGCAGAAGAAGAAATGCTGTGATTGCAGTGGGACACCCATCACAGTACTGAATCTTGGACATGATCTTCAAGATCTTGATGGGATGTCCTTTTCTACGTTGACACGTGTCCACCGTGTTTTGTTGGTCTCGTTATTGGTAGATCATGCATTGTTTTATGAGAAATGGGACAAGAAAAGGTGGTGGACAAATATAGATAATACATTGTATTAAACAAAACGTGTTTAAATATTAATTTTTTAGAATAAATTACATGATTGTATATATTTTTTATTTGAAATATTTTTTAAAAACATCTATAATCTTTGATTCTTGTCTTGAGAGTTGATTTATTTGTGAGATCAAGCCAAAATTTATGCATTGTTAAAACATGGATTTTGACATGTATTGCTTGGTAATATTCGATAATTTGATGCTTGCTTTGAAGAGCACCTTTAGTTTGTATTCAAAGAATTGTTGAAAAACTCTTATAAAATGTTTAAGTTTGACCAAACATAGTTTTGTTCTATGTATACTTCATGAAGGGTGTTTAAGACCCTGTTTGGGAGTGCGTTGCAACCGATATTTGTCGAAAATTTGATTTTTTTTCTTCATTTTGAATGAATATGTTTTGGTGTTTTTAGCTCATTTGATGTGCTGATGTCAAAAATGATTTTTAAAAAATAAAAAAACATCATTTTGATATATTTCAGCACGAAAAGCACTCTGAAAAGCTACCGCAATCGCACTCCCAAACAGGCACTAAGAGCTCTTGAGAATAAATGGTCATGTCTCAAAAATATAATTAAGAGGATTTGATACTTTGAATATATTTTTTAACTAAAATTTGATTTTATCATATTAGATTTTCACAAATAAATAGGAATATTTTATTAGGTACATCATACTAATACATTTTTGAATAAAAATCATTTTATTAATTCCTACTAAATAATTTTGTTGAAATCTACTAAATAAATAAATTTATATCCATTTAAAATTCATATATTTTATAGAAAACTTGCATTTCATATGATTTTTACACAGATTTATTATTTTACCTATATTTATATTATAATAAAAAAATATCACATGATTAATATTTTTTTATGTTGAAAAAAATACGATACCGACCGGGACGAGACAGGGAACAATGGCTAGTTTTGGTTCTAATTCTTGAAGGCCCCCTCCATGTGCCGATGAGGTCATCGCATTCATTTTTTATTTTTTTATTAATTAATTAATTTCGATTATTGGGAATGGATCACCTAATGCAGAACTACCCATGATTAAATAATTCACAAAGCTTGTCTTCCCTGTTGAATTTGATTTATTGGGGGCAACAACTGCCTTGCGCATGGGGTTTGAGGCAACTTGCTGGTGTCCCTCCATTTATCTACGCATCTTTCCTGTGAATGGTTTTGATTTATTTTTTAATATACGACAAATGGGTATTTTTAAAGAACAAACTTATCGATCACTATACTTTTTTTAAGTGAATGACGTCATCGCAAGCTCATCCGTCACAACGTGGCAATATTCAATGGCAAATTTACTTTCTTAAGTTATAGTGGCAATTGGTAGAAAGTATCGTTTAAGACACTAAACATCACGAGAATATTAAAAGGGTATAATTACCAGCCTGAGCAATCACTTATTAGGTATGATCGAGAGGGATATTATATGGGTGACGGGATATTATATGGGTGACAATGACGAGCTAGATTGTCTTATTCTAAAAAAAAAAAAAAGTGGTGTTATGATATAAAAATTAAGATTTAAATTCGAGTTAAGATATACATCTTTTATAAGAGTTTAGAACTGTTAAGAAATCATCTCATCTAAAAATTTAAGTTAATAGGTGAAATATTAGAATATGATTTATATTATTCTCTAACATACCCTCTCAAGTGAAAATCTTTTGAGTTTGAAACTTATACACATGTTCACTTTACCTTGTGCTTGATTTTTATAAAATAGAATGGGGTAGTAAGATTCGAACTCGTGACCGCTAGGTCAATAAGGTTCTGATACCATATTAAGGAACTATCTCACCTAAAAACTTAAACTAATAGATAAGATCTTAAAATAAGATTTATATTATTCTCTAACAAGAATAACCAAAATTTTATATAAATGGTCTTCCTTGGGCCATGGATGGAGATTAAGCATGGGCAAATCTTTACAACAATTGTTTTAAGGTGGGCATGGAGATAGTTTTAGTTTGTTGTGTTGTGGTGCCATCAAGGTAACCA
The DNA here is from genome assembly GCA_025169955.1 of Salix arbutifolia. Taxonomy (NCBI): domain Eukaryota; kingdom Viridiplantae; phylum Streptophyta; class Magnoliopsida; order Malpighiales; family Salicaceae; genus Salix; species Salix arbutifolia. The sequence goes on along the minus strand of CM045916.1, from coordinate 12,539,372 downwards.
TAGAGGTTCTGGCCACAAAAATAGGGTACAAGATGTGCCTTCCATACAAGGGTAATTATCATGACTAAGTTTGATAGAAGCAATATTAAGCATTGAGATTATAGAGGGGATAAACTTTCATAATTGGGTTTGGGTTGTGACTAATTTATTTACCAATTACATCATCAACGCTACATAAATTCATTTCCATTAAAATTGTGATATTTATCAACAATTAGACAATATTAAATATAAAAAGTGAAAAAGTTCTCACATTTTAAATAACAAAAAAAATTTAGATCACATAAATTAGATTAGCATCATTTAACTATTCAAAATAATTATCAATTATAACATAAGCTATGAACTCAATTTATAACCCATCATGAGAATAAAAGGAGATCATGAGTAAATCCAATGTGCTCCCATTTGGGTTTTTTTGGCAACTCATAGTATCATAAGCTGCTAATTAAGTGCATGCTTGATATAATTTTTGCTTTTTATGTGCTTTTCCTAAAAAATATATTAAATTAATGTTTATTAAAGGTTTTTTTGTTTTGTCATAAAAAATAAAGAAATATATATAAAAATATTTTTTAAAATTTATTTTAAATTAAAAAAACAGTTTTAGAGAATATCATACGTTATAATATTAATCACACACTATATCAACAACATAATATTAGTCTTTACCCCCCCCCCCCCCCCCCCCAAAAAAAAAAAAAAAAAAAGAGTACAAAGGGAAGCTACAAAATTGTGGATTTATTTCTGGAAGAAATCCAGCTTGTGCAAACTACAAAACCGAAGGATTAAATTACACATACAAAACACAAGCTTATCTCAAGGTTTCCACTTAATTTCTCACTGCGAAATGAAACAATAAAAGAATATAATACTTTAGGCTGAATGGAGCTGAGAGTACTCCATTCTAATTTTGGTCAAATGGGAAGGGATGGATAAATGCAGAATTCAAATCCCAAATCTTGAGTGTTGCCTTCACCTTCACCCCAGTTGCATTGTTGAATAAGAACAGCCTTGCATCTCCATAAATTGCTTTTGTTGGATAAACTCTTGATGTTATCACTCTTCTTCCTCCTTGAGCAAAACTTTCCACAATTGAATGATCAACCTGCATAGAAAATTTCATAGATCATCTTCCAAGTTTGATTTATTTTCTCATAAAACCTCTGACTTATTTTGTTTCTGTGATGTGGGAATCATGAAGCAAATCTATCTCCCTTACCAATAACCTCATCTGAAACTTTTCGTCTGTTAACACAGGAACTGTACTTCCATATACTAGTTTATAAACATCTGAAGCTTCCGATGACCTGCATTAAGCAACATCTATCAGTTCACAGCACATTCTTCTACTCAGAACATTGAATTTCCATTGTCATCGGACTACCTGCCGAGGCGGCGCGACACCGAAAACTTCATAGACAAGTTCATATATTGAGTGTGCACAGATTAATCTAAGGAAATTCTTTTCAGTTATTGAATTCAGTAAATCGATTCGAGACACAAACCTTGTTTCATCAGCACAGAAATAAGTTTCGACAGTGCCCTCAGTTGTATTAACTGGCCGGAAAAATATAGGGGTAAGCTCTGAAAGTGTTTGGTCTGCTATGACTAGAAGACCAAATGGTCCCAAATTACTCCTATCCACAGCACCACCACTGCAACCATATTTTTCATGTTTTGTCTCTGAAACCATCTCTATTTCGAACTCAGCGAATATGTCTAGCTGCCACCATTGTCAAAAGAAATTGTTTTTCGAGAAGACATTAATACAAGGTGACAAAAGTGATGTAATGTGCAAGTTTCAGACTTGGGGTGAACAAACCTGCGTGGCCTGTCCGATGTTGAGTGGCACAACTGAACCAGGTCCAACCACAATCTCTGTAAAATCTGTGCTCCTCAACCTTAAGCTCTCAATCTCTTCCACCGGCCATTGAAGTATATTAGTTCCAGTCTTGTTATCATACAACACTTCCCTTGGAATAGTCTGAAGAACAGACATTATTAGATTTCCTCGAAGTAAATCGTGCCCATCTTCAAAATACTATTACAAAGCCCAGATCAGGCCAACAGTTTGACTTGTATTCACAAAATCTGGAGAATTTGACCCGTTTAAATAATCAAGTTGACCCACAACCTCATATATATTTTCTTAAAATATAATTGAACCACAAAAACATTTTAAGAAAAACAATTCAGATAAAACTTGCAGTTATATTTAAAAAAAAATAAAGGGGAGGTACCTGAACAGAGGCCCATCCCTTGGCAAGATCATCAGTTTCAGTATCAGTTTCATTGATCCAGCCCCATAAGACCCTCCTTTGCTTGCTTTGGTCATAAAACGTTTTTGATGCATAATACCTTCCATAATCCACCTGCAGCCCAATGCCCACATCCTCTTTTGGATTATCCGGTGTCCATTTATCAGTTACAGGGTCATAAACCCCGATGGCGTAGTGGTCCCTTTTGGTGTCATCCAAACTAGCCTTAAGTACGTGTTTGGTACCCGGTCCATTGGCTGAAGTATCCAACCCAGTTGACCCGTTTATCGCAACCGGGTAAAGATCCACACATTCCCACATACCCGTACCCGGGACCGCATGCAAGACCCCTTCCAATAACTCGTAGGTTGTAAAATTGGAGGTTTGGTACACTAGCGACAGACCAACGCTTTTATTATATCTTGACCCGATCGTAATCCTCCATGTCCCGTCGGGTCCCATCCAGGCTGTTGTCGGGTCCCTAAACTCATCCGTCTCGGTTCCATTTGGTGGTACTATAACCGGATTATCCGGATACTTAACCCAATCAATAAGGAGAGGATCCGACAGATTAGCAGGGTACGCAAGATTTTGGACTTGTATCGACTCATTAGTTGACCCGGTATACAGCATCATGATCCGACCATCAGGAAGGAGCGTCGCAGACCCGGTCCACACACCGTTTATATCGTACCAGCGATCCGGGATCATACCGAACGGGAGGTAAAGCCAATGAATCAAGTCCGTTGATACGGCATGGCCCCATGTTATGTTTCCCCACACAGCTGAATCAGGATTGTATTGGTAGAACAGATGGTACCATCCCTTGTGAAACAACGGACCTGCAAGCAGAAATTGATTAACGCCGCCGTATAATCACAGCTACAGACTAGGTTTAATGCTGCCGGTGGAACACCAAGCTTTTCTAACCACCGGTCCAGAGAGAGAGCACCCATCCCTTCGCAAAAGGGTTGAAATCATGTGCAAGAATTTAATAAGATCCCATCTAAGTGATAGCGATGCTTGCCACAACTATTATGGCGTCATATAACTTCCTTTTAATTACAAAAAAAAAATGTATGTAAAGAGCCGTAAAAATAGTTTCCAACAACATTACTTTGATTGCTTTTTTTAAATAAAAAAATAGTATAATAATTTTAAAATATAAAAATGAGAGTAAATGCGATAAATTGATTAATCTGATTTGGGTTAAATTTTAATTTGAATAAAAAAATATATTAATCTAGTTGATCTTGTGAGATGATCAAATTAAAACTAGTTTTGTCAATATTAAATATTTTACTTAAAAAATATGTTTTTTAGATTTTTAAAAAATAATTAATTGGTTGATCACCCGGCAACTCAGTAACCTAAACCTTTTTTAACCTCACCTCGAGCTCGCTTTCACAACTGCAGTCATCGATCGAAAGTTGAAATTGATTTGTTACAGCCCTCCTTGTTCATATAATAGAAGTAGCTAGAAATCTTTGATAGAAATTAAGATGCTGTTTGAGACAGTTTTTGAAACTATGTTTTCAAAAAATTTAATTTTTATTTTATTTTAAATGAATATATTTTGGTGTTTTTAGATCATTTTGATGTGCTGATGTCAAAAATAATTTTTAAAAAATAAAAAAACATCATTTTGATATATTTCAGCATAAAAAACACTTTAAAAAACTTCAGCAATAGCTGTCCCAAACAGGCTCTAAATCCAAGCTCTTGGAACACGTGGCCAACATTTAATATGAAGTACGCACACGATGTAAAAGTTAAAAATAGTACTGATCGATAGTGTTTCAAAAAAATATTATTTTTTTTAGTATTTTTATATTATTTTCATGTAATTTTTTTTTTAAAAAAAATATCATTTTAATATATTTCTAATAAAAAATACTTTTAAATACAATCATAATCAAACTACTAAACATATATATTGACACTTCCCATATCTATGTGAGCCAGCCAATAATACAAGTAAAAAAGATAGAGTGCTAGTTATGGAAAGGACGTACCATCAGGATCTGAAGCAGCAGAAATGAAGCGAGTCGCCAACCAAATAAACAGCGATAATGAGAGGATGAGACACAGAAATGACAACAAAGATTTCATTAAAACAAAACATTGATAAAGATTTATTGAAATGTCGAAAAAATAAAAAAGTTCTACAATGTTTCCTGCCATTAATAACTACAAATGAAAATTGAAGAGCTAATATTGTTTACCTACCATTCATCCAGTTCTTCTGAGGCTGAAAATGGTAGGCGGTTCTTTGCCATGAAAACATAGCATTTGTCCAATTATAGGAGAGCTTATCACTGAAAAATGATGGATTTGACTTCGGTGATACTCCTTGAGCCACTCCTCTTGGCTCTGGCTCGGAAAATGACTCTGCAGGTCTTGACGTTGGAGGTGACTGGTTTTGGTTTAGCTTAGGTAATGACTCCTGGCTTTGGTTAATGATTAATGCGACTAAAGATAGCAAGAAAATGATCGAGGCAAGTATTGCAGCAAAACCCTTAAAGGGCCGCCGGATTCTCGCCGGAGAAGATTTGTCTGGTAAGGGAGTGTACGGTGCATGTTCGAGGTCGGAGGGGGTATGGGAGTGGCTAGTATCCATTTCTTTTGGTGGGAGTTTCGACGGATGCAAAAGTAAAGTGAAATGAAAATGGGCTAAAATAGAGAGGGAGGGAGAGAGAAAGAGAGAGGATGGTTTAGTGTCATCGACCCACTTGCGAGTTAGATCAAATTAAGGGCTGAAGTAGGCTCGAGCATGATCTGGTTGTCCAACTTGGAGAGAGGAAAATGGTTCTATTTACGGCAGATAAAATAAAAATTATAAGTTTGTTTCAAAAGTTTTTTTAAAAAAATGATTTTTTTAATTTTAAATTAAAAAAATTGGTGTTTTTAGATTATTTTTATATGTTGATATAAAAATAATTTATTTAAAAAAAATTATTTTAATGTATTTATAAACAAAAAATACTTTCAAAAATAATATTAATCACATTAACAAACATATACTTAAACAAGTTCATGAAATATGCAGCGCAAGTTCAACCTTTGAATGTTAAATTCAGGATGGAAACAGAAATTTCAAGTAATTAGGAAAGTGTATAATTGGAGGTAGGTGCCATCTTAACTTCGTACCTTCTAGTCAAACTTTTTAAGCATATCTTTAGGAATTTAATTTTTTTTACAAGGAAAGACACCGGAACGCCTCGTGCCAGCCTCCAATAGCACCTAGTAAAAATAGTAATTTTTGAATTTATTTTTTTTCAATAAATTTTAAATTGGCTGTCCATATACATGTAGAACTTCTTGCTCTGTATGGCAAAAATTTGTTCCGAGATGCATACTACAAGTTAAAAAGTAATTAATCTGCTGCAATTCTTTGAAGAAATGTGATATTTATTAGGTGATCATGCTGCTAAGAGTGGTAGGTTGCATGATCTCATTAAGGAATGAGGAAAAGTTTGGTTTTCATGTCCCACGCACTCCGAAATTGGAGAGGTTGTATTAAATTCGATGTGGGCATATGGGAATTGTTTTGTAGCATGTGTTAATTTGTATTTTACTTTAATTAGATAAGGACTAATTACTGAAATTTTGAAGACATCAAATTCAAAGTTACTAAACTCAGTCTAATTCATTTCCTTGTCTAAGACTTGGATTTCTAATTAAATAGATTAATTTAAAATAATATTATAAAAAAATCATTAAAATTTTGAATGAATCGCAAATCAATTATATTTAATGATGTCAACTCTTATTTGATTTAATTTAAAACCCGACTAATACAAATCTTGAATTGTTAAGCCACTAAGTCGATATGTTGAATTGAATTTAACTTACCTATACTAAGTATTACTAAAATAAAATTGTTAGTGTGTAGCATGTGTTAGTGAGTGGGTGGCCTTGCATCGTTTGAACGATTAGTGAAAAATCATTTGGCCACCAAACATTGCATTTCACGATGATTTTTGGAAGGTCCCCAACACTATAGGGGGTGTGTGCATAAAACAAGTCTGGCTTGGAACCAACATGCTTCTTTTTTTCTCTTATTTTTCTCTCTCCTCCTCAAATTCAGCTTTGATCACTTTAAAATTTGAGACCAACCATTTTATTTTTTCCTTTCATATTTGATCATGGTCGTTTTTTATTACTATTTTTCAATTTTGAATAAGCCATAATTTACAAATATTTTTTAATTTCACCCTCCTTTTATTTTTTAAATGTTTCATTTTTTTTCTTATTTTTATCATCATTTTTTATTTTAAACGCTATAAAATTATGAATTTTTTAAATTCCATCCCCTTTTTTTATCTTTTAAACTTGATTTATATTTTTTTATTGTTTTTTATTTTGTTTGGGATTATTTTTTGTGTTGTTTTATTTCATGATTTTATCCTCTGTTGGTTTCTTACCTATCAAATTTGATATTGATTCTTTTTATTGCTATTTTTTTTCACTTGACAAGTTTTTAAATTGGTTAGTTAAACTTTTTATATTGAACCACCTAATAGAATAGATAGTCTAATAGCATTGGTAAGAAACATGGGATGAGTGAATTCCCTTTGCTATCGTGTGATTCGTAAGCATGGAGACATGTGAGATGACTAGACGTGCCCAAATTTATTGTCTTTTCAACTAATTGACCAACATGTGATGAATCTACACCATGTATCCAGAATTTGGTGACTTGGCAATCGCGTTCTTAGATCTTGAGTTGTTTTTGCAGCATTTACTCGAAGAATGGTAGGTGAAAGTGTCATGAATTTCAGTTAGGAGGTCACATCATGACCATGAAATTCAATTTCTATAAAGCCCAAAACAATCCCATACCTAATGTATTTTCATGCCCTCCATGCCACATAAATCTAACCCTATCTTTTCTTAGAATTTGTCATCTCGTCGATTCAAATACCAATTTTTAGAATTTGAATATCCATCACTCGGGATCGATAGCACTTCGATTGAGCCATTACTTGAATAGTTTGAGCATTGTATAAAATTGGATTTTTTTAGATCCATGCTGAAAGTAGGTGTTTCCCGCAATCAATATGCACCTTTAGTGGTATTAGTTTGCTTCGATTAATTACTCTTTTTTTCATTATTAATTTAATTGGTTCGTACTTGATCAATAATATTGTTTTAATAAAAATAATTAATTTAAATTGACTCAGTAACTGGAAATTGATATAAAAAAAGATTCGGGTAATTTAATCAGCATGCAAATCAGTGGTATTTTTATTAAAACCATAATATTTTGTTCTTTGACTTGATAATCTAGTGATCCATTTATTTTATCTGGCTTGTCCCTGATTTGGAATTAACAACGATGACTCTTCAAGTAATAATGGCTATTTATTTTTATTTAAATGAAATTATATTTTTTTAATTATGTAAAATAATTTACAAAGAAAAAATAAATATAGATGAAGTAATGTTTATGTCGTATTTAAAAATAATATAAATTTTATTTTGATATCTTATCCAACTATTTAAACTAAAATAATTGTTTAAAATGTTATGTGAATTTTTTTATTAAATGATGTTGAGTTTCACCATTAAAGTTAATGTTTTCCATTTTGCATTTGATGAGACATGTTAAAAAGTCTCAAAGGGGTGTAGCATGGTGGCAAAAGGCTTGAGAACTGTACAGCAGGTCTCGAGTTCGAGTCAGGGTATGCATTTTTATAAGAGTTTGGGACAGTCAGAGTTTTACGCACTCACCTAGATCCACAAAATGTGTTTTTTAGGGGTGGAGTTTCATCGAATAAAAAAAAGTCTCGAGTTCAAGTCAGGGTATGCACTTTTTATAAGAGTCTCGGACAGTCAGAGTTTTACTCACTCGCCTAGATCCACAAAATGTGTTTTTTAGGAGTGGAGTTTCATTGAATAAAAAAAGACATATTAAAAAATAAATTATATTTTAGAGCTTTAATTCATTCATCAGTTTAATGTCTTGAGTCAAGAGAAAAACTTTCACTAGTTTTAATTTAATTTATTATATCCTCCGTTCATTCTTATCTCACATGCGTTAATTTGCTTAGTCTTCTCTTCTTTTAGTAAACCTTATGTTATTGAATAATAATATTTAATATTAACATGTTACGAGTATTGCGTCCTTGTTGATATATACACGAGCATTTACCTTCTGCCAAAAAAAGAGAGAGCCGTGGCTTGTGCATGAACACAATTTTTAATCCCTTTTTTTTATCATTCCTTGTTGATGTAGACCACCAGAACTCCAATATGAACGTTCAAATCCTATCTAGAAAGTTGATAACTCCATCATCTCCAACTCCAAGCCATTTATCATGGCTTGATCAGTTTCTCTCACCACATAATTTTTTACCTTTCATCTTCTACTTCCCATCGAATGGTGATGAAAATAACGTAGAAAGAAGCAAGCAATTGCAGAACTCTTTATCAGAGACATTGACAATGTTCTACCCACTTGCTGGAAGATACATTGACAACAATCTCATAATTCATTGTAATGATGAGGGAGTTGAATACAAAGAAGCCCAGGTGAGCGGTTGCCTCTCACAATTTCTCGAAGAATGATAGTATCTTGATCAGTACAGTACGAAAAAAAAGTTTTTAATATTTGCACGATATCAAAAGTATTCAAAATAATAATAATAATTTTAAAAGTACAGTCGCACTGTAATTTCAAAACTGCTTGGGGTGTTAAAAGTTCTGCAAAAGTATGGCTTCGACAAGGAATGGAACCCTTTCAAGGAAAATGATAGAGAACACAAAGACAAACGATGAGCCCTTCATCCCCTCCTTGTTTATCAGCCAGCTAGTTCGAGGAACTAAGATACTTCTGTTTCGTTTTTTAAAGACATCCAATCTATCGTAGGAATTCTCAATCTATGTTAAGAATGTGGATATAATAATAATAAAAATAAAAAAGAAGAAGAAGAAGAAGCATGGTCTGGTTTGGACAAGATCACATAACAAACTTTAAAAAATGCACAAAACAAGAACAAAAACATATATATTAAGGTTTTAAATTAGGAGGGTACAAAAGGAAGCGTGTCTGTATTTAAAAGAATTAACAAATATTTAGGATTGATTCTATATTAAACCCTTCGAAGGTAAACCGGCCTAAACTGAGTTAATAATATACTTGAGACATGATGGCATTGTTCCGAAGACCATTAAAGAAGGGGATTTACAATTAAGACAAGAAGATTCGAGCAGAAATAGTTCCGGAGGATGATGATGGTGATCTCTAATGGAAGAAGTCTTCTTCTTCTTCGCAACTCTACTTCAAAACCACTTGCGAGTATTTCCTAGTGAACTCGAGAGACAAAAAACAAAACATTTAAGGCCTTCCATGTTGTATGTGTATATTATTAGAGTATTCTCCTCTTCTTTGTGTAGCATTTATAAAACACTCGACTGCTGCCACGTCACAAGGGACTTGAGAAACTCCATGACCTAAGATGGTGACAAGCAGATGATAGTTTCATGAAGCATTTCCAACCATATATATATATGTTATGGCTCAAGTTAAAAGTTATTCGAATAAAAATAAATTCTACCTCGGATGGGTCCCTGAGAGAGTAATATGCATCGCTTTCCTTGGGTGCTTTTGATACCAAAATCCCATAACCACAGTTCCTATCTCTCAAAACCTATTGCAAGTGCATCCACGTAAATATTCAGCATGCATATAACTAAAGAACTTGTCGTAGATAATTCAGCATTCTATCCATGGATTACCTTAAATGCATCTTCATCTGTACGGTCATCTCCAACATAAATTGGGAGCACATCATCACAATTGCTGAGACCTAAAACATATTTTTGTTGCAACTCAGTATAAAGCAAAGCTTAGTATTGTTTAAATCATTTGTCACGAACAGTTCAGAAGTAAAAAAGTTGTTCACCTAGTGATTCAAGTAGAAACACGAGAGCTTTCCCCTTGTCCCAATCGATCTTGGGACGAATTTCTAAAACCTAATCAGTATGAAAATAAGAGAACATGAATAATGAATTCTTTAAATCGAAAAGGAGTGGAGAGTATCGAAACTAAAAAAGAAAGTACAGATGATTTTATATGATGGGTCTAAAATTTACCTTCCTCCCTTGAGTCAATCGCAGGCGGTCCTCGTACTTCTTTATGACATCTTCGACACATTCCCCAACTGCTTCCCATTTCTGAAAACAAATTCAACAAACAATGATTAAACAGGAATAGCTCCTTTGTTTGGCAAAAAACAGAGGGGAAGTTAATTGAAAATTCAAGATTTAAATGCTCAAAAAAGAAACATACATCTTCATCAACATTTCGAAAATGTACCGAGACACAGAATTTATTGTTCTCAACTGTTGCACCTTTAATGTCTTCGGTACTCTTGACAAGGGAGCTAAAAACCTGATCAAGTAAGAAATCAAGAATAAGCTAAACAAACAAAAGCACATCAGAATTGGCATTGAAGAGAAGATATTCACAGACCTCGTCGATCACAGGTAGAAATTCTCTAGCTGGCTGGAATAAATTAACTTCATTTCCCTACGTTCAGAAAAATTAAATGAAAAACTCAATTTAGAAAATTAAGGGCAGATGTGAAGACGCAACAAAGAGATGTCAAGATTTTCACAGAGGTATACCTGCGTGTCTGTAGACTTGATACAGTGTGGGTCATCATCGGATATGGACTGCCTAACAGGGCCCGCGATATCCATTCCATGGCTACCCGCATAGTAGAGTTCTGTTAGCCCTACAAACTCGTATACCTGAATAACAAATCCACCAAGGATGAATCGAAACATGAACCAAGGAAAATAAATGCTGACAAAGTCATCAAAAAATGTTTTCATTTATTTTAAAACAAGTTTGTTAGTTACCTTGTCACGACTTCTTCCACTAATTATTGCTGTGGGGAAATATTTTGCCACGTTCTTGACAGCAGAACGCATCTAAAAAAAAGCAGAACTTCAGTGATGACGGGAAAAAGAACATGATAGGAAGTGAATTAACAGTAAACTTTCCATATATGCCAATAAGAAACTATCCGTACATCATCAGACATGAAGGCATTGTCAGGATTTTCTACAATCTGTGATAGAGTGCCATCATAATCCAGGAACAAGGCGATTCTCTTGCCTTTTGCAAAGTTTGCAATTTGCTCGAAAGATGCAAGAGCAGATGGGAACTTAAGCTGTGTATGATGGAGAAAGATTCACAATATCATAAAAATCAATCATCTACCAATATAACAATAATATGAAACATATAAATCAAGTTGAGGGAAAAGAATTACCAGCCAAGTGAGAGAGGCAGCTTCCGGATCAGGCGAGGAAAGATCTATGTTACTGTCCTTGCTAAACGTCTTGTGAGGAGGAGATGATGATTTCATTGCGTCCAGCCAACCAATGGAGCGAACATCATCAAGAAATCCAATTTTCTTCTTAGGAATAGATAACCGTAGATTCTTCGAAAAGGGTGCACCTGAGGGTGAGTATGGCAGCAAACCATGATGCCCACATAGCCTTGACTTGCCTAATGGTGCGGAGTCAGTGAGCACAGGAGCACCGTGACTTGATTTGAGGTCCATCGGATCCAGATTCGTAAGATTATTTATAACGTCCAAAGAAAGCAAAAGCTAACAGAAGATTGTCCTTGCAAATTGAATCAATTACAGATTTTATTGGATGTTCTTCACCCAACCCTTTTATCGAGGAAGAACCACCTCTTCAGAGTTTTCTTGTCGCTGCTGCTTGGCAAGCAGTCCATCAAGCGCCAGGCTCCTGAATGCTGATGGCCATAACAAATGCTCATAAAAATATAATCAAGTGCAGAGTCAAGTTTCTCTTCAAAGAAAACCAATATCCAATTTACCAGTAGGTTTTCATCGCCTTAAACACCACGATGGGCCAAAAAAGGGCTTGAAAATGCTGTCAGTGTTTTTGCTCTCACGCGCCACAGGAAATCTTCAGTCCTCTGCAAAGCATGGAGAGACAACAGTTTGAGTTAATCCTAAATAATCCACAGTATGTAGCAGAGATGTTGAGTTAAAACTTTGGTGTGGCAAACAGAGGATTCTCAAAAAAGAATGAACTCGGTAATTTGCAAATCAGTACCAAACCACAGAATTCAACTCGTCGCATGAGAACTGCCACTAGACAGAATAGAAATATATATTACAGAGTTATCTATTCTGTATCCATTTTAACTAGAAAGCCAAAACATTTTCACCTGGTTGTTAAGACTCTGATTGTCAAGCATTCAAAATTTCCTAATATAGAATCCGTTTCCATACCCCATAAATCTTCCAATAAGGGACTCCAGATAAAATCAACAGTTTGGCATCCGTCAACGAATTCAAAACGTCAAGATTAAATTATTTTAATCATTCTCTCTAACATTATTAACCTAAAGTAGGTAAACGAAGAATTCGTCCTCCTTTGCGTTAGTCAGGAATCATGGTTTTTAACTCCTTCGTGACTGGTTCAGAAGAAAAATAAAATGAGTCATTGAGTTAAGCTGCGAGTCATCAGATCATTTTTGGGTCAATTATTTTTATAATTCTCCCTATATCCCAGCCATGAGAAGCAAAAAATGATGGTTCTACATGAAATTAAAAACAAAATGGCTTTCATAATGCTACAACAAAAGGAAAATCTTAACAGATATATCTTTGTACATTAACTTGGTAATCGATGGACAAACAAACGTATCATAGATTGCATAATTCATACTATTAAGCAAGAAAGCATCAAAGACATAAAATCATAGATCACCTCCATCATAGAGAAAACAAGTCACCTACAACGTGGAAAAAGAAAACTGCAGCAAATCTATGAAACCCGGAAACATTTTTTAAAACAAAAAAGAAAAACAGTGTTCACCATTAAAAACTGGCCCACAAAGGTGATATCTACTAAGTGAAAAATATGAGCAAATTGGTAGTTGTGTACAATAAAAAGCTGTCAATACTCATTTATCCCCACATGGTAGAGATGGAAGCATACCATATGCAACCACACATTATGGGCCTACATTACAAGCATGGAATCATTAAAACATGCGGACCCAGAAGATTTATCAATTGATGTAAATATATATCATAAATGCAAATTAAAAATTATAAAAATCATTTTTTCCAATAAACAAAGATACCTCCATACTTTTGTTGCTATCACACATTCTTCTACTATAAACTCAACCACCCAGCACTACCAACAACAAGAACACCAAATTCCCTCTAAAAAAGAAAACCAGTCATGCCCAAAATAACATCAACACAAAGGACTGAAAAATTCATACTACAAAACCAATCAAAAATTATTTTTTTTCAAAAAACAAAATCTCAGATAATAAAACTGTTAGAGAATAATATAAATTATATTTTAATACCTCACCTATAAATTTAAGTTTTTAGTTGAGATGGTTCTTTAACATGATATCATTCTTGTTGACCTAGCGATTAATCTTATTATCTCATTTTATTTGATAAAAATTAAACACAAATTAATATATATCTGTGCAAATTTCAAGTCTAAAACTTTCGATTAAGAGAATGTTTTTTTTTCTCAAAAACTTATATCTCTTAAATGTGGCGGAGGCTGTGTGGATTTATTATGGTCAATATTCCAGCATGGAAAAATAAGGATTCTTGAACACGGTTTTAACGCTAAAAAGAAAAGGAAAAAAAGAAAGAAATTGATATCTGACGATGACCATTGCGCGTATAAAAATCAGAGAGATAAGAACGAAGGCTTGTATCACCATCGTCATTATTGCTTTATCAAACACAGCTTTGGAAAAAAAAATGTCGTTTTTGCCGTTACGAAATAAAAACTGAAAAAACTGACAATATTTTTTTTAATTTTGACTAAAGAAAAAGGACACTAACAAACTAATAAAACTAACACCAAAATTAAAATCAAGAAGAAGCAGAAAATCTTTTATTTCTCCAAGCAAAGAAAATGGCCGAAACGTTTCTCGAGAAGTCGGAATATAAAAAGAAACAATAACACAGAAATGGAGAATTTGACGGCAGAAAACGCTGTCGTTTAGAAAACAATCAGCATTTCTGCTTGCAAGACAGCAGAGAGAGATAAGAAGCTAAAGAAGATAGGACACACACGCCGTCGTTTTATACAGAGATATAAGAAAATTAACGTACCTAACAAAATCTCCAGTCGGAAATAAAAACGTACGCGAAGGAATAGTTTAAAATGCAGGAGTCTTCCTTCAAGAATAAAACGCAAAGAATCAGGTTAAACGAAGCCGTTCAGATATCTTACAGTCGTCGTAACGAGATGAAACTACGAAAGCCAGCCCCAGCCTCCGACACCAGAAGACAGACTTCCGTCGAAAGAGAGAGAAGAATATAAAAAGTGAAAAACCTTTTGCTCTGAAGAATCGCTGAGAACGAGAATCGAGCGAGAGAGAGACTTCTTTCTTTTTTGACCCAAACGTGGGGGAGCTAAGTTAGGGAGCGAGAAGAGAAGATCGAGGGAGGAGGAAAACGGTTATTTATAGAAGAGAATATAGGTCTTTTTTATAAAATAAAAATAAATGAATGTGTTTTATAAGCCTAATTTCACGGTATTAAATTAGAAAACTTCTCAACTGTCACACTGTTAAATTAGTAATTCCTAGCAAGAAAACTATAGGGGGTAGTTGGCGCGTTATTATTACGCGTCCGTTTGGTGACTTTAGAGAGTGGTTGCGGTGGAGGTTCGGTTGTCAAGGAGCTACGCTGAAAATGTGGTTCGATAGAAATGAAAAAAGCCTCTCTGTAAATGATGAAGAACAAAAAAAAGAACTTGGTTTTGTGGTTTTCTCAGGTGGTAAGAGAAGAGCTTTGTCTTACATTTATCTTAGGATATAATTGGTAGATGAAAGTTAGTAAAAATAAATTCTAATTCTAATTCTATTCTAAAAATAAACTATTAAGAATATTAGATTTTAATTTCTCTGATTTTTTTAAAATGTAACTTATTGTTTCGATATCATGAAGTTTATAGTAATAATCACTTTTGAAATAAGAATATGATTTTAGAATATATACTAATTAATAATAAAAGAAAGTATTGTTTTGTTTAGTGAAAATAATTTGAATATATCATTTTTTTGTTGGATATATATATATATATATATTATACATATATATAAAACCTGTCATGGTTTTACTGTGCACCAGTGCCCTGTGCACACAGACACAGTGCACTGTGGATTGCGATAGTTTTTTTTTTTTTTTTTTGCTTTTTTTTCTTATTACTTTTTTTTTCTCTTTTTTTCAGCTTTTTTTTTCTAATTCCTCTTTTGTTTTTTTCGTTTCTTCTTTTATTTTTTTCTGCTTTTTTTTTCCTAATTATTATTTTTCTTCTTTTTTTCTTCCATTTTCTTCTTCTTCTTCTTTTGTATTTTTTCCTTATTATATTTTTTCAGCTTTTTTCGTATTATATTTTTTTTCTTTTTCTTCTTATATATTTTTTTGGTTTTTTATTTTTAATAATCGGGGTGTCCGAGCTCGCTTAAATGCACCACGATTAATCTCCATATCCAATTTTTTTGAATAATCAAGGTGTCCAGACCAACTTATGCATACCACGACAATCCCCGAACCCACATTTTTTTTTCTAAAGTGTTTTCCTGCTGGTACATTGTTTTGATTTCTTTAATCTGATCCTCCAATTGAAATTGGAAATATATAAAAAGTTTGATTTCAGTCCCTCTTCTTCTGTTTTATTTTAAATGACAGCAATTATCATTATTTATTTTTGGTCCTCCAACTGTTTTTTTTTCAATATAATCCTTCAATTGGAATTAATTTTATATATGTTATTTTTCATTTCGGTCCTTATTCTTTTAATTTTTTATTTCATATTAATTCTTTTTTTTTTGATAATGTTCATTTTTTATTTGATATTAATTTATTTTTGAATTTTTAATTTTTTTTATACAAATCTTTTGCTTTTTATAATGATTTTCTAGGGCAATTTAATTATTTTAATTGTTCTGACAGTAATATTGATAATAATTTTAACTATTACAATAATCATTTTACTATTAATGTTGCTCCTTTTTTCTCTTTGTTCATTTGTTTTGTTTTCTGCTTTTTTTTTATTCTTTGGATTGGGTGATTTTTATGATTTGGTTATTTATGCAATGATCATGATAATTTTAGTTGTTATTGTTTTTTCTTTTTTATACAAAAATCTTTTACTTTTTTTATGATTTTTCAGGGCAATTTAATTATTGAAATTGTTTTGACAATAATATGGATAATAATTTTAACTGTTATAGTAATGATGATGACAATAACATAAGGATTAGATTTTCAATTTATGTATTCATCTTTTTGTTGATGGAAAATTAACTATTTCTTTTTGTTGTTTGATTATTGGAGGTTTTTTTTATATTAATTCATTTCTTTTTTTATTGCTAGACAATGTTTATTTTTTATTCGTATTTATACATCTATACTTTTAGTTTTTTTAAAGTTTTTTTTGCTGTGATTTTTTTAATCGATTCAATCCTGGGATTTCAATCTAAATTGGTAATCATTTTAAAATTAATATTGCTTCCTTTTTCCCTTTATTGATTTTTTTTGGTTTTCTGTTATTTTTATTGGTTTTTTGGATTAAATGATTTTTATGATTGTACTATTTACGCAATAATAATGATAATTTTTTTGATTGGTTTTTCATTGCGTTTTTTATTAATTTTCCAGGGCAATTTAATTATTTTAATTCTTTTGACAATAATGTTAATAATAATTTTAACTGTTGTAGTAATGATAATGACAATAACATAAGGATATATTTTCAATTTATGTTTTCGTCTTTTTGTTTATAGAAAATTACAACTTATTTTATACTGGTTATTTCATTGAAACCTACTAAACAAATAAATTTATATTCATTTAAAATTTATATATTTTATACAAAACTTGCACTTCATAAAAATTATATACATATTTATTATTTTGTCTAAATTTATGCTATGATAAAAAAAATCATACATAATAAATATTTTTTACCGTTGAAAAAAATATGATTCCGCCCGCGACGAGGCGCGGGTGCCATGGCTAGATGTTTTCTTTTATTTTTATTTGTTCTTTGAATTAGATGATTTTTATAATTTCATTATTTGCGCAATAATAATGATAATTTTAGTGATTATTTTTTTAATAAAAATCTTTTGATTTTTTTTAAGATTTTCCTGAAATTTAATTTATATCGGTGATCATTTCAAAAGTAATATTACTCTATTTTTTCCTTTATTCGTTTTTTTTGTTTTCTGTTTCTTTATTTGTTCTTTACATTATATGATTTTAATGATTTTATTATTTATGCAATAATAATGATAATTTTAGTTATTATTTTTTTATTGTTCTTTTGTAAAAATCTTTTGCTTTTTTTTCATGGCAATTTAATTATTTTAATTGTTTTGGCAGTAATGTTAGTAATAATTTTAGCTTTTATAGCAATGATAATCACAATAAAGTCATGATGAATTTTCAATCTATGTTTTCGTCTTTTTGTTGATAGAAAATTAACAACTTATTTTTTTTATTTGATTATTGTAGGTATTTTCACAATTTATATTTTATTTTTGTTTGATTTAAATTGAATTATAAAATGAACTAATATTAATACAGTGAACTTAATAATTTAGATATCCGAGTTTTCTTGTTTTTTTAATGATGATGATAAATTTATGCTGGTTATTTCGTTTGAAACTGCTAAATAGATAAATTTATATCGATTTTAAATTCATATATTTTATAGAAAACTTGCACTTGACATGAATTCTGCACAGATTTATTATTTTAGCTAAATTTATATTATAATAAAAAATACACACAATTAATATTTTTTACATTGAAAAAAATATTGTGACGCCCGCGGCGAAGCGCGGGGGCATTGTCTAGTATATATATATAACTGGTAGGGAGAGAGTATTTTATTTAATGCGTGTTTGATATCATGATGCTGATAATTTTTAAAGAATATATTAAACTTATAATTATTATTAGTTTAATATTAATATGTTAAAATTATGAAAAAGACTAGAAAATAACTAATATTTTTCTATGTAAAACACACTGTAAGAGGTATAAAAAACATAAGCTACAAAACTTCAAAACATGTTTTTAATCCTTTTTTTTAAAAAAAAAAACTTCTGCCTAACACGGGGCCCAGGGGATCTTTGAGGGTAGACTACACGTGGGGGTGAATGCCTGTTTAAAGAATACAAGCGGGGATGCTTTTAAAGTTTTGTGTTTTTTTTTTAAAAAAATATATCAATATATTAAAACAATTTAAATAAAATAAAATATTTTTAAAATGCACACCCAGAAAACGGAAGACTTGTAGGCCTAAACGCATGAGGGCACCTGTAAGTGAGTCGAATCTGACGTGGCCACGTTTCAGCGCGGGTCCTCCTAAGGAAAGAGTTGGGACAGCCGAAACGTGTAGTTGCATTCACTATCAGAGTAACAGCTGGATGATGGTCGTCGGTGACTGTCGTTTCATGTCTAAGGTCCCACGTGGCAGAACTGCGCCTAGGATGTTCTTAGTAACTATAGCCACGTGATGATGTGAGGTGGCAGAAGATGGTGCAATGATGTGGGTCCAATTGTTTTAGGGTTCAATTAATGTTAACCACGTAAATAGCTAAAGGTAACACTGATGGAGATTGATGAGACAAAAACTGAAATAGCACCGTAACCACCACTCCCTTTTTTTTTTATTGTACATATTTTATAACTATATTAAATTTATCTTGAGTCGAGTCGAATGTAATTTAATCTCTATGCACGGTAAATAATTAGTATATAGTATATTATGTTATATAAAACCATGAATATTTCAGAAAATTATATTATAGTTTATATTGGAATAAATTAATTGAATATAGATACGGCAAGTGTTTTTTTCTATTAATATAATTAGATCAAGTAGACCATGCTCGAAAAAGAAAAAGTTGCACATAAAGTTTTATGCTGACAATTCAACTACGAACAAGCATCGAGTCAAAACTTATGGCATTACTTGCGGCAGAGTAAGCTCTAGGTTTCATTGTCTTCGAGTCTAAAATTATATAAATTCGGTTTTATTGGGAATTCAAAATTTGAAATTGATTTGTATCTTTCTCGAATTGAAGAAAGTCTTGATTGCCAGCATGCCACGGCTCGGCAAACAAGTTGGTTTCAGTACTTCATAGTTAATTTGTTGATGGATTGAGTGATGTTTTTGGTCAAGTAATTTAAAATATCAATAATAGTTATTAAATTCCCTGAAGTTTGATAGATTAATTCACAAACTCTATATTCGAAGTTTGATTTAAAATTAAATTATTTTGTTAAACAATAAATATATATAGTCAAGTCAATAATACACAATAAATACATATAGTCAAGTCAATTTTTAAATTAGATTTCGACGAACGTGATTGTAACCGGGGGGGGGGAGCATCCCGTCGATGTCGAGGCTTAGACATGTGATTGGACATGACCTTCTAGCTGCTCCATTTTTCAAAATAATACTTCTCTATTGTTGTATGGCCTTTTCTCTTCTTTGAAATAAAATAAAGTATTAATTATAGCACCAAAAGTTGTTCATACATCATTTATTAGATTTCAGCACCTCGTGATTTTTCTTGAATAATCTTGAAGAGCGTGTTCGATGGGGTTTAGTAATATGATTGTTTTAAAGTATTATTTTGTTTGAGAAAATATTATTATTATTATTATTTTTAACTTTATTATATCAAAATAATTTAAAATAAAAAATTTAAAAACTTTTTTAAAATGCAAAAACAAAAAAAAATCAAGAAACCTGAATGAAAAAATAGATGCAAGGAGAAGGATTTTTAGAGATTGTTTGAGAAGGGGAAGAAATTGTTTGATAAGTCAAATAATTTTATTTCTTACGAAATCCACTTATAATTGCATTTTAAATCTTGATTTTATAAAAGTTAAAATTAAATGTTTTTCATTTATAAAAAAATATATTTATTTATTTTACATGAAACAATTAATTTCAAAGCAATCACAGAAACTTTCACAATTCAAGGGTTTGGACTAAGAGATCATCTTGGAGCCTTGGAAAAAATAATAATCAAAGAAGGCAGTCCGACCCAGTCATGAATTATTAATCAATCAGGACAAAAATTCAACCTCGTTCCAGAATCACATGAGAGGGATGCTGTGTCTTCCGAAATATCACATCGGGCGTTGCGAAATGAAATTATATATGTAATCATTACAGAAATGAGCTTACTGTAAATTAAATATCTTCTATAATTTTGGCAGGTTCAGGTTTAATTCTATTTTTTTCATGTAATTGAATGGAATTTATCTACATTAAAACTAGATAATTATTTTTTTTTATTTTAAATTAAAAAATAATATTTTTAGATTATTTTTATGTGCTGATATCAAAATAATTTTTAAATAATAATAATAATTTTAATATATTTATAAATAAAAATCATTTTAAAAACAATAAACAGTGAATTTCAAGTCGATATATTGGTGTTGGAAATATAAGAGATTTTTTCTTTAAAAAAATAATTTAACACGGTACTATATACTCTCGAAAACGCACAAAAGCAAATCTCTCGAGGTTCACACTTTACTTCTATTCATACGTGCTGGAAACTACTCAGCCAGCATCTGCTGAGTCAAGTCAAGCTTCAACTACCGAGGCTGGCTAGAATCTTCACAATGGACTTTCAGACTTCAGCTCGGAATTAAAAATAGGGGGAGAAATGAGGGGCGGCTGGCTCCATTGAAAAGCAAAACAATGGGGAGATGTGTAGGGCAGTGGAAGCTGCCAAACGTCTAATGCTATGTTTTTTATTTTATTTTAAATGTGTTTTTTTAAATAATTTTTATTTTTATTTTAAATAAATAGTGTTTTTAAATATTTTATATGTAAATATCAAAAATAATTTTAAAAATAATCTCAATTATACCCACTAACAGTAAATAAAAATCTTGTTCAAAGATAGCACCACAACAGAGAGGAGGGTCAAAGACGCTGACAAGAGAAAAACAAAGGGAAGTAACCACGAAAGGAAAACGATGAAAAATCAATAATATTTGTGCATTGAAAAGTGAAAAAGCAACTCAGATTTTTGCACTTTTCGAGGCCTTCAGCTTTCTCTCTCGTGCTCGGGGGGCCATTTTCGGTAGGTTACCGAACCTTCTTCTTCGATGCCGAAGGTTGCGGTAAGCTGCATGAACTTTTCATTAAATAATCTCGCTTGCTTCAATGTTTTTTTTTCTCTCGACGTCGACATGTCTTGAATATTTCTTGATTATCCCATTTCAAAGATTCACCAGGGAATGGTTATAGCTACGTTTTTCATGAGGCCAGCTCATCTCGGTTTAAAAATGGTTATGCAATCCGATATGCGGTGATATGATCCGGGACTCCGATCGTGAGCTTCTACGTTCTAGTTTAACATTAATTCAAGTTTTAATTATTATTTTTAATCTAAGGAACGTTATTTAAATATATAAAAATGTTTTTTTATTAATCCCATTTAAATCAATCTCCCACTCGTCAAATTGACCGCCAGGCCGGTCTTATGAATAGGGTTTGGAAGTATACTTTAGACTTCATTTTAAATTTGAGGTTTGAATTTATATTATTTAGGTTTGGTATAAATGAGCCAGCTGACACCCAAAATCAACACCAAACCCTATATTGATGCTAAGGTAGTTGACAATTAGGAGAAATTAATTTTTACAGCAAGATACATTGATTAATACCATCAATGACTTCGCACGTTTTTTTGTAAGGAGAGAAAACCACTTTCAAAGATGTATGTTTAATAATACGTTTTAAAAGTATTTTTTGTAAAAAAATTTAAAAATTATTTCAAAAACACTAGACAACGTCTTCAATAGGTTTGAGTTTTCCTCGGCATCATAGAGATGCTTCGAGAAATAAAGTTCATATTTGTATCATTATGATGCGATCAAATTATGATGAATTAAAAATAAAAATAGAAAATAGACATTTGTGCCAAGCACGGCTGAGTTCTAGCATGGAGATTGTTGCCATACGATGCGTCATGATCGGGTATCATCGATGTCACCGACTTGACCATCACTTGGCTGGTTGTTTTTTTCAATTCGCAATCATCGTTTAATAATTGTTTAATTTATAATTATTTAATAATTGGTCACCCAACATTTTCTTATGCCTTTTCGGAAAAGTCGGTGTAAAGACATTGACCCAATTGATATTAATGATTTGAAGTCCATGATTTCAATTTTTTTCACCAAGAGAAACAGCTGTGATAAAGATTGATTACTGTGCTGGGGTAGAAAATATAAAAATATTAGTTAGAGTTGTGTTTTTTATTTTAAAAATACAAAAAATTATGTTAAAAACTATCATATATATTTGATTTTACTAAAAAAAATAATTTGAAATAAAAAATAAAATAAAAAATTCGATTTAAAAAAAATACATTTTTAACCTCCTGGTCAATGTTTGGAATTAAATCACAAAATTATCAACCAGAGAATACTTGAATGTGAAAGGACAATTATAATAATTCTTAATTTAGAAGTCGTTTTCGCTATTTGACTTGTACTTGGTTGCCAAGTTAACTGAATTAAAATATTATGGTAGTGATACAGAGATGCCTTTACACACAAGGCAACGGCGTAGTTAACGAGGTCGTAATAAAAAAAACATGTTTCCTTGGGAAAGAGACCAATCAGAAAGATTGGGCCATGGCAGTCGAATGAAAGCCACAAAAATCTCTCCCTCTCCCTCTCCCTCTCCCTCTCTCTCTCCCTCTCTCTCTCTCAGCAATATGGCTTTTCAAGTGAGCTCTAGGCAGGCATGAGAGGGCACTTATAAGAAGCAAGGACTCGTGTCAAGCCATGAACAAATTTAATAATGCATGTCAGGAGGACAATATATGCATTAATCACATGAAAATAAAGCAAGTTGAATCACAGATCTTGCCCTTGTTGAGAAGTTATTGAATCTGGACTGCCTGAAGTGGAAATCTCTGTTTTTTTTTTGGAAATTATAATAAATCTGAACTAAATCTGTCGAGAGATTAGGGCCACAAATTACGTCCAAGTTAGGTTCATCTACCATGTTTGGTATTGTATTTATTTTTATTAACATGGATGGTGTTCGGGTCAGTTTGCGCGTAGCTCAACTAAGTTTTTAGATACCAACGGGGGCGTGGGTCGACTGGTAGGGGGTCGTCCCAGCTTAACCAAGGTCTCGAGTTCGAGCCTTGGGTATGCAGCTGCTTTAAAACTCGCTTGGGAGAGTTTTGCTGCCCTTAAAGGTCCTACCCGGCTCGAATCCGGATTAGTCAGCAGTGGCCGGAGTACCGGATGGTTTATACCAAAAAAAAAATACTAAGTTTTTAGATCCTGATATTAATGACGATGTAAAACCTCTAGTAATTATCATATCAGTAATTATAGGGCTCGAATTTAAGATAAAATTTCCTAATTTCAAACTCTTATCATTTTTATGTAGTTTGTTGTATTTTAATTGCATTTGAGATTGCTTTATATTTAAAAAATTACAAAACAAATAAAGGGTGTGGCCGATTCACTGTAGCTCCTCTCACAGTTTACTGTGGACTGGAGCAGTGTAAGGGCTATTTTGCCCTTAATGAGCCGGCGCATGGTGTGGGGGCATTGAGGGCCATTTTCGTCTCTTCCCTCTCTTTCAAAACACCCAAAAATTGCAGCTGGGTTTTTTACCTCTTATTCGTCTAGGCAGAGAGCGAGCGGCGGCTTGGTTCGTGAGGGCTGGTCGGGCGATCGGGGATGGCGGTTCGCGGGTTGGTTTCGGGTCGTTGTGGGTGTTCGACGAGGTATGGTTTTCACCCCTTATTTGTGTTAATTTTTGGTTTTGCTCGGTTTCGTTTCATTGGGTTCTTCGGGTCGTGGTTTTTTTTTTCTTTTTTTTTCCATCTTCTCCTTCGATTCATGTTCTTTGTGGTTTGGGTGTTGGTAATTGATTGTGTTTGTAATTAATTGTATGTTTTTTTCCCCTTTGATTCATGTTCGGTTCTTTGGGTTTGTCACTGTTTATGCTCGGAATTCGATTTTCCTGAGGTCGGGCTGCATGGGTTCGGTCGTTTGTGTGTATTGGGGGGTGGGTTTTTGGTTTAATTGGGTTTGGGTTGGGTTGATAGACGGTTTGGCAGTGGTTCAAATTCTCTGCATGCATGCAGCCGAATTAAACGAATTGAGCATTGATTTGGTTTGTCTTTGCTCTCGGTTCCTCATTTCATTTCTGTTATAGTTTGTTTCATCTGTTGATTTTTATTATTGTTGTGGGAGTTTTCTCGGTTCAAATAAGAAAAATCAGTTCATCACTTCATTTCTGTATTTAGTTATCTCGGAGCATTGTTCGTTACTGTTGCCATCTGGTTTAGTTACTTCAATTATTTTTTTTGCTTCATGTCACTTCGTATTAATTGATTTCTCTGTTCATTTTGCAGGATAACATGCTTTACTTTTGACTTCTTCTCCTTTGATATTTCCTTCTCTGGACTGCGCCGCCTCTCTATTGCTATGTTAAGTCATTTTCTTATTGTTATTGTACTATTTATGTTTGCTGTGTTTTTACGTTCTATCTGCTGCATATTTTTCTTGCGTTTCGTTTGCTCTGGTACCTTCCTTTTCTTCCATTTTTCTTTTCATATGTCCTTTGGATTTCTTACGTTATTCATCCCAATTCTTTTCCTCTTCTTTGTTGAGGTTGTGGTCTACTGATTCTCACTCACAAGTTGCTGCTGCAAAGACTTCCTTTCACCATTTGTCACCCTACTTTCAAGGTTAGTAAACTTTCGACGAAAATCTTTGAAAAGCTTGGAATTTGTTGTGCTCATAATGAACATTTTTAACTGTTAGTTTACTAATTTTTATTATGGTTGTGGGAGTATTCATTACGAATATGTTATGAATAAACACTTTGGTTCGTTTGCTGGTTTTGAATATAGGATTGAGGTTTTTCATCTTGCTGTTACTAGATCATATGGATTAGATAAGATATTTTCTTCTTCTAGGCTCAATTCTCCCTCTTTACCACTGTCATGGTGCATTAAAAAAAAACTATAAGAGAGAAAATACAACAGAAAAACCAACTCATCACATCTATCAACTCGAAAAATGATGCAGATAAACCAGAAAAAATGAAAATGAAATTACAATTCTGTATCTCTAGAAACAAGGATACGAAAGAAGATGATAATTATTATCAATTATAATTTCTGATGTGGTGCTGACCAATGTATATGCAAATTATATATGCACTCTGTTTTTTAGTATATGGAAATTATGTTAAAATTCTGTTGTCCCTTTGTATTGCTTACAGAATTTAAAATCTTGGTGGGCTGTCATGTGCATGTGTTAGTTTAATTTCAATAAGATAATCCTTTGGATTAAGAGTACTTGCATACAAATGACTATCAAAATGAACATAACCAATTGACCATATCGCGCAATGTCTAATGATGAAACATGAGCTTTTAGTTCTTAAGGACAAGCTATAGTAGATATTCTTGCACTTTCTAGCAATTATAAGCATTGCTTAAAATACTGATTTTCTTTTCTAGGATTTTCACACAAGAAATTCCTCACTTTCCAACTACAAACACAGCATAGAGTGAAATAAACCCAAGAGTCAAACTTAGCATAAGGTTTTAGTCTTTTAGACTCACGGGTCACTAAACCCACGAGTCACTAAGATGTTTCTTTTTCCAGGAAAACAAACAGAATAACAACTGAAAATATGAAACTTCTGTCATAATGTTACATAAAACAGTGCCCAATTTAGCAATTCTAGAAGAAAATTAACATAATTTAAATTGAAAAACAAGATCCAGTTTAGAAAACATGATATTACAAAATAAAAAACATGTCACAGTAATAAACGATGAAATTAACTTTCACTTGCAGCAAAAAACAAAAGAAATTCTATATCAAAATTGAAATATTATAATGAGATTAAACTTATTTGGCTCTGCTTTCTCTTAAGACAACAAAATCCCAAGACATTTAAAGAATAAATGAACATACATGGAAATTGCTGGTCTTTTCTTTCCCATAAGTGAAGATATTTATGTGTTGAGAAAAAGAGATGGGGACGTGGAGAAAGAGAACTACAGACAGAATGAAAATGTGTTATGGATGCTTTATTTTAATGATTGATGTCATTTACAAATTACCTGTCATGTTCATTTATTCTTAGGTGTGAACATAAACCCAATATCCTAACAAAATCAATCTAACCCATTTTTAAACAGCTTAAAATCAATAATATTCTAAACTGAATTTGTGTTTCCAACATTTGATTGATGAGAGCGTAAAAAAATCCTTCCAAGATACCCAATTAGCATATTAAGTCCAATTCAATGAAAAGTTTTAATCTTTTCAGCTGCCATTGATGACAAGCTGTCTTTGCTTTAGTTTTTTTTTCCTTAACAGCAATACACACTCATTAGCACTTTTACATTTCACATGAATGATGCAATTTGGGCTTGAAGTAATGAATAAGTTAAAGATCAATTATAATGAAGAGTAAATGCAAAATTGGCAAAATTTCTGTTTTCAAGTGATACTAATATATTAGAGGAGAGGCTGCCATTGATGACCCACATGGGAACTCCAGTGGCAGAAAAATTTGTATGGGTAGGGTGGATTTTTGGAAAAATTAAGGGCTGTTTGCTTCATTTTTTTCCCTTGGCAGCAACAAACACTTATTAGCACTTTTGAATTTAACATATTTGTTTTCTAATGGCAACACAAGTTCTATATTATCATAATACAAAATAAAATTGATTCAATTGCTATAATCCATCAACAATGAACAATACTACACTAATTCAACTTTGCAAACAATCTACTCTGTTTTTTCCCCCTTTTTAAAAAATATGTTCGAGTTTTGAATAACTTTAATCCTTTCAAGATTAGACTTCATTGATGAGTTGTCTAACAAATTAGCTTCAAGTCTTTGTTCTTATCTTTGTCAACATCATATCCAAAAAAGGTCTACATTATTAAACAATTGATTCTATCACTTCATTTTGAGCATTTTCTGATTTCATTCCATAATTGAATTGATTGCATGTGAAAATTTCTCTTATCGTCAAGAATCAACATAGAATCTCCAAACATGCTTTAGGTACTTAGCCTATTAATTCAAACGCAAAGTTGGTTTGTGAGATCAGTAGCAAAAAGCTAGAAGCAGAAATTGATTGGGTTTGGGCTTAGCATGATGAATAAGTAAAACAATTGACCTGCTTAAAAAATAGCATGCCATGCAAGGCATTCATGTAATGCATGTTTGAAAATAGTATCAATACTTTGCACCATTGTCAATGGAAATAACTTGAATCAAGCAAATAACTAACTTTGGATTTTATTAGTTATTCTTTCTGTTTAGGAGACATTTAACTAAGGCATGGGTGACAATCAATATGAAATGAAAAAATTTAATAACTTGCAAACAAAATAAAAGAGTTAGATTAGGATGAGATTACATTAAAATCATCATTGAAGAGGTATTATTGTTTTCAGAATTAAATTAAATATTTTGCAAAACTTGATTCATAGTTTATTAGCACTTCATCTATTTTTCATTCGTTGATTTATCTAGGTTTGCTTTTCTTTTCGGTCTTTTAATTTATTATTTCTTACACTGTTAGCATATGCACATTTAAAGCTTTTTTTGCTTTCTTTCTATAAATTAATGGTATGGAATGCTTATCCACAACAGTATTCCCCTTAAAACAATAGAGTTCTCTTGATATGATTAAATCTTTTGCCCACTTTTGTCTTTCCAATAGTATTCGGACTTGCGATTTTTGGTTTTTTAGTCTTCCCATCTATTTACTCCTTCAACTTCATCAATATATGTGTCTACTTGCTTGCTATGGGTTTGTTGTTGTTCTTATATACATCATTCATTGTTATACTCTTATGCTTATGTTTCTGTTTGGATGTTGGTTTTTCCATAAGGAATATGTAACAAAAATGCACATGACCATCTTTATTAGGGTCACGGAAAACAAATTCTCAAACATGTAAACAAAAGATGCAAAGCTTATTCATATGAGCAAATTAAAACTTATTCTGTTACAGTTATTTAAATAAATCATTTGCAATATACTTAATTCCTTCATTGTTTCTCATGATTGAGTTATTCCTCATATTTCTAAATATTTATCGTTTATTTATCAATCATTCTCTTCACCTCATTTTGATAATGATTGCTCTGTATATTTTCTTTGTTCACAAGTTCAACAACCTACTTAGGACACATATGCATTCTTAATTTTTATTACTAAAGTTATTTCAAAATGTATGATACATTCAATATATATACTATATGATTAGCTATATACCTAAGTCATGCATTTAGTTGATTTGATTTCTATGCCTAAACTTAACTTTATATATATAATGCAATTAGTACACTTAACTTGATATAAATTTGATTCCTTATGCACAATGCTGCTGATTTTTTAACAATACAACTAGAGATGCTTGATTATTATTAGACTTACTTAAAAAGGCATAATACAGCCAATGTATATGCTATATAATTAGCCGTATAACTGGATTATACCTTTTATTAGTTTTGCATAATGCTGGTGTTTTTTTTAAAATTAATGTTTCTTTTTCTTATTATTAGACTTACTTTTTTGCTTCTACTATTGAAATTGTTGCCTAAATTGTTTTTATTATTGTGAAAATTGTGTATTGGTTGTTTTACTACATCTTATAATGGACTTTGAGAATGAATATGGTCCTGAACATATTCTAGATTAAATTATGCAATTGATTGTATTAAAAATGGATGTGTTTATAGATAAAAAACTTATGCAGGTTGTGTTATTGATAACTTGGGATCTCCCGATATAGAGGAGACTTTGCCGAAATTTCTAACAAAATTTCTTCCCATGCTTCATCTACTCTTTTTATAAGGGGAGAGATTAAAAAAATTAAACAAATTGAAGAAAAAAATTTAGGATTGTTACTGATAATGATTCTTTTTCTGCTATTCATTGTTTTCGTCTAAATTTTTATGTTAGATTTACTTGAATTGTTTTATCATTCGTCTTTTATTTTTTCAGGAAGATTAACAACAAAATGATATGTCTCATTTTAAAGAATGGATTTCGCTTCGTTTTGCACGTCAACATCCCTCTATTTTGAACTTATGTACAAATTGTATAATTAGCACTCTTTTGTCATCTTTTGTGACACTACGTACATTCTAAAAGATGTAACCTATGTTTACGAAACAAACTCTTTTATATTATAGTTCTAAACTTTTATATTATAAGTTTATCATTTTTAATATAATTATATTATATTATATTATATTATATTATATACGCAGCAATACTCGCGGCAACGCACGGCCATATAGCTAGTATATATATAAAAGACGTTTTTTTCATATATATATATTTATCGTGCAACTTTGGCACAACATCGCCATTCTTTTTATGAGCTAAAAATGCTGTGAAATTGTCGAGAAGTTTTTTCTTTCTGATGCTGTGCCTTCTAGGCTGTCCTTGAAAGCATCTGTTCCTGACCTGCTGCTCTAAATCCAGGCAAAGGGTTACGGATGTGAGGGCACATCCCCAGCACAGTTTTCAAAACTCATTTATTACCATAAATGAGTCTGAACTTCTTTCTTTCTTTTTTCCCTTGCGTCTCATGCCTGGCAAGAACAGTTTTCTTTGCCAAATGGAGGCTAGAAAAGTACTCATTGGATACTATTTAAATTATGAATTATTTTTTATTTTTAAAAATTTAACTTTAATATTAGGATCTTTAAAAAATTATATTAAAAATAACTATAAATATTCAAACTTCAAGTTTCCAAACTTGGAAACTGCTGCATCTTATGCTTCTCCACCGACGAATTTACACTCGAGAGGGTACG
Source organism: Salix arbutifolia (assembly GCA_025169955.1). Lineage (NCBI taxonomy): Eukaryota > Viridiplantae > Streptophyta > Magnoliopsida > Malpighiales > Salicaceae > Salix > Salix arbutifolia. The sequence continues at coordinate 12,509,163 of CM045916.1, read as the reverse complement.
GAGCAAGTTATCAATACTGTTCTGATCGTCGTTCTGGTTTTTTTATTGGAATAAAATATTTTGGTTTTGAGATGTTTTGACGTGCCGTTTCAAGGTTGTATTGTTCATATATAATTAATTATATATATATATATATGAAAACAAATTAAAATATTAATTTAACAAGTATAATTTAAATTCAAGATAAATTAACTTAAAATTATACAATGCAAACACAAAGTTAAACAAACATAATCTCAAAATTAGAAATATCTCTAAAATTCCAAAATATTATGATAGTAAAATGTTCTAAAATAAAAGAAATATTATGATTTTGAGCCGGAACAGCACGGTCGGAACAGTACCGAGGCGTTCCAGCTGGATTTTAGCTGGAATTTCCAGAACGGGTCGAAATTAAAACCGAGATGAAAATGACACCGTTTCATCTTTGTTTTTTTAATGACACGGAACGTTTCGGCCATTCCAACCAGAACGGAACGGAACGGAATTAACAAGCCTGATACAGAGTTGATACTAATGTCGAGACGGTAAATGATTGAGACTAAAAAATTTAATTTTATGGTGATTTTAATTTTATAATTCGTGAAATTAGTTGAGGTGAAAACAAACTATCTCAATATCCATATTAATAAAAATAATAGTGTTTCTACAGGGACCAAACGACATACCCATAGTTGTTGAACTCGCTAGCGGTTGATATGGGCACCCCGAGTCTAGGAGGGGTTAGTGTTTTTTTCTAAAAAAAAATAAAAAAATAAAAAATTGAAAGTTAAACTGATGATATTTGATTGGATCAATTTCAGATATATATATTTTTAGTCAAAATGAAAAACTAAATAAAATGAAATTATTTTGAGATGGATATAAAGTAACTAACAACCATGAATTCACAAGTGGAGTCGACAAATCCATGATCCAGCTGGCAGGATAACTATGTTCAGACTGACAGCATCCATACACGTATGAAAGTAGAGGGATATACCGAGAATGAAAGCTACATCAAATTTTGGGACCTGCAACTCTACTTTTCTCTTGTTTTGAAGAGACAACTTTCTATGGGCGACTCGTGGGAACCCATCTTGGAAGCTGAAGCCATGTCTACGTCAACACAAAAAGGCCGCATTTGGGTTTCAAAAATGCCCCTTTTGAATTGTTTTAACCTAAAACTTCTTTTTCTTTTACTTGCCCCTAAAAATCACTTTCAAAATTAACTTCGGTCACACACTCAAACATATACTAAAGCTATGTTCATGCAATTTTTCTAAGATATAATTGGTTTTTATAGTATTTTTTCTGGTTAGAAAATATTTCAAAACAATATATATTTTTAAAATATATTATTGCAGGATATTAAAACAATTATTTTTTTTTAACCAATTTGTTTTTAAAAAAACTAAGGAAAACACCGTTTGAAACACAGTTCGGATCACTTTCAGGCTTGTAAAACATAGAATAAAATATGGTTAGAATACCCTGCCAAGGTATTCAAACTATTAATATAAAAATTAATATAAAATTTACAATTACCCATCAGCTCAAAGCAGCTTAAAGGTCTAATTTTGGGGTGACAGGGTAATTTTCTTTGAGGTAACAAGGTAACTTTATTTTTTCTTTAAATGCAATTTATTATTCTTAATCATCACAATTACGGATCAATTAATTGAATTATATATAAAAGAAATAATTTTTTAAGGTGCAATAAATAAATCTTCTTAACAATTCATAATTATCGATTACCATTTTTTTTCTTAAGATGACAATACTTTCTGAGTCATTTCTAAGGTGATAGTTTAGTATTAGGAACTATCATAATTATGAAACAATTAGTAAAAAGAGAGAAAAAAAAGGAGCAACTATTTACAAAATAGCTGTCACCCAAAGATTAGAGAAACTGAAAACCAAACTTGACTTAAGAGTGAAGAATGTCACTGGGCTTTCTCGTGGTGGGACCTGAGCCTTTTCCAGTCAATCTTTGGACCAGACACTGACCACGATCCTGACTCGAATCATTCCAAATCAAGCAAGCCCCACATAAATACATTCATTGAATCGCAGCTCACCACTGCAAGTTTCTGTCCAGTTGCAGAGGTCTCCTGCGAATGTACTCGCTCACAGCTCACTGCTCTGCCAGAGGATCAGAGATTTCCCCATGAGAAAAGGCCAGATCCACAATGATTAGCGAAAATGCAGAAGAATTAAAAGACATGATGGAGAATTAACAGGAATTTCTAGTTCGGGAAAATAAATAAACTTGAAACCTTGAAAATACCAAATACACGTTTGGAAGAGCATACATTGGAGTGCCAGACAATCCTCGTTAAAAAAAGAACATCAAGCTAGCCATCAAACATAACATGACAGGTTAGTTGAAGTCTTTCAAATTCTGTTCCATACTTTACAGCAGCAAAACAAGCATTTGGACACCCGAAACCCCAGAAGGGGAATGGGTTTCTTATTTTATTAAATTAAAACACTTCCTTACAAACATGCCTCGAAGGTGTTGGTGCCTTTCTCTTCATTGTCAAGCATCTGGACAACCTGGGCTACACCTTCTGCAATTTCCTTGCGAATTACACCATCAGGCATGTCAAATGTCCGTCTTCTCATGGAAAGTGATCTGCCGGCGGGTTGGGGGTCGACCACATCCAGCATTGCCTCCAGCTCGTCCACCATTGACCTCTTCGCAGCTCGAACCATGAGCTCAGCTCCCTAAACAGGGCAACGCATCAGAGCCCATTCAAGAACCAATACAAGCAATGCCATGTTAGACACAGACAGGTGCTTAGCTGCTCCCTCCGAAACCAACATGCTCTCACAACGAAAAGCAAACATTCTAGTACTCTACAGCAACTAGCCTAACAATGAGATCTATGATATCTAGCCACTGTACTTTCCCCCCTTTAAACATGGGTTTTTTTAGAAGTAGCAAAGCCCCAAGTGTTTTTGGGGGAAATAGCAGAAAACTAATTTGGAAAAATAACTTTTTTTTTAAAGGCTGTGTAAAAGCCTATACTGCAACCTTTATATCCTTTATATTACAAAAACTAGAAAGGCTACAGCAATGCCAATGCCACAGCCTTTAAAATTTCGATGCAGAGCCATTTTCAAGAATATAAACCATATATATTTATTATCATATGCAACCTCCACAAAAGCTTGAAAATTAATTTGTGGTTTATATGCTTGAAAATGACAGTCTTTAAATTTCAAAGGTTGTGGCAGTGCCATTGCCACAACTAAAACAAGAACTATGCTATTTTCCCAAATACCCCCCCCCCAAAAAAAAAAAAAAAAAATAATAATAATAATAATAATAATAATTCGGAACTGTGCTATTTTGAAAGAAAAAAAACTCTTTAAACATGGTCATCTAGGAACTGTCCTATTCATATGTCAATAGGAGTGCAACACGAGATGATTCATGTTAAGATTATAAAAATGTGTGGAGATGAAACTTGTGAAAACATACCAGTTATATAAGCAAAGTTCACCGCCACCAGAGTGACACTTCTAACGTCTAACTCAATAAGACATCTTGATGATTTGTGAATGAGACAACATGGTCACGCCTCTCTTATGGTTAATCAAATGTATGGCATTTCATTATATTTTTCTTAGATAAGTTTTCTGCATGAAAAGCGACTAAATTAGACAAGGGAAATATTACTTGATATGAAACTAGGGGTTGGGTTAAAAATGAGATGGTTAGCACCTCAAATGTATAGGAATATTTTTGTTTGATAAATGAAATGCGAGGAATTTTTGTAACATAGAAATTCAGTTCTTAACATCAAGATTTAACACTCCGTAACAATCATCATCAGTTTTGTGAAGCGGAGACACAAAAATGGTATTGAATTAGTCAAGTTTATCAATCAACTAGACTCAGCCATTGTGCCTTAACTTGAGCAATAAAAGTATGGCGTGAGTCTTAGCCTTTGTTTGATAGTATGGCGTGAGTCATAGCCTTTGTTTGTGGGAGTAGCCACAACCACAAACTCAATTACTCGGTACCATTGCAAAAGCATCAAGATAATACTTTTGCAATTGGTACATTTAACTATTATAGCAGAGTGAGCTAGTCCAACCACACTACCAAACACACGACTATATTCAAACCCTAAAGCTGAAAAATAAAATCTATGCAAAGTTAGATTGGGGGTGCAGAATCATACATGTTGCTTTTAGAGTATCTATAGCAACTAGCATATTTCATATATGGTTTAGCTAGGAAAATAAAAATAAGAAAACTCTTTGAAGAAGCATTTCTAATTAAATTATTATCATGTGAACTTGAGAAATAGAAATTGATTAATGATGAAAGTTAGTACAAAGTTGTATCATTTGTGTAACCTAGTACAAAATAAATGTGGAAGGCTAACAAATGCACCACATTATACCTATTTGCTAACAGCATTATATTACCATTCACACCCTCCGAGTTCATTAATTTTTATTCCAAAATGAGCAACCAATTAACAAGCTGAATATCAATTTGAGGACAGTGAACAATTCAAGAACTATTAGGTGGACTAGGTCAAGCAGCCATGGACTAAGTGAATGAGAGCAAAACCTGTGAAAAATATCACAGTTACCAATACAGTTGAGGAAAACAAAGCTAACTAACATGGCGGAGCCTCTCTCATTAATTTGTTGCTGCTTAAACAAAGCTAACAAGCAAGTTCAATTGCTTGTTGCAGAACATACAAGCACACTTGTCAAGTGAACAGCCAATATTGAAATCATTGGTGGGTATTGGTGGGTTGATACAATGATGTTTTGTGTTCAATCTTTGCACAACAGAACTTTTGTACAGAGTTGAAGGAGCAGATCTCAAATTTTCCAAAACTCGTCTTCTACCACATTCTGATAGATTTTATCAACACAAATGTCTATAAATTCTTCGCTTAATATACTGTTTTAGTGCTAATCTTAATAGTCAAACATAGAAAGGTAGCAAAATGCAGTATGGGAACTGGTGTAATTGAAAGAGATTTGATGTAATAGCTGCTGTGAAGGTATATGTTGATAAAATTCAGTATGAAGTTTATCTCCCCGCATTATGGAAAACACAATGAACATAGGATTTATGCCCCTCGTAACTGAAGGAAAAATCTTCCACGGAACCCATTCAGGTATTTAATCAAGCAATCGCTCATTATTACAAGCAGCCAGTAGACTTAAAACCAGTTGAAAGTAAAATAACCCAACACTAACATCAAACAAATATTAAATGCAATGTCTCAGGAGGCCTACTATGCAACAATCAACAGCAGTTATCATTTCTACTAGCATCTCAAGCAAAATCACAGAGCACATCATTTCAAACAAATAAAACATGATTTACCTCAATGGCATCAACAGTGAGCAGCAGCACAATAATTTTCTCAGAAAACTTCTGCCTCTCCTCAGCATCACGAGCAAGATGACGCCTATACGAGAAGTTATTAAACAAAGCTCTAAGCTCCTTCAACTTTGCTTTCGAAATCGCCAACTCTCTAAGTGCACGAAGCGCCTGCGATCTCCTAATCAAATAAGTCCTAAATGTCATCTGAATCAACAATGCCGCGTCTTGTGGTGACAATTCCTTCCTCTTTCCCTTTCTCTTCTCCACCGCTCCAGCCCTCTTCGCAAATGCCTAAGAGAAAAAAAAAATGCCAGTAAGAAAACACAATGTAATCTCTCCATTGAGCACTTTTAACTAACTTAAATCCCGCAATCCGGACCAGATTACCTTTTGTAAAACAACAGCTCCATGATCAGGGTAATCTTCTATTTCAACAAGTCGCCTGGCGCACGCTCCTTTCTTCTCTTTCTTACACTCTTTCTTCTTCTCTTCCACCTTCTTCTCTTTTTTGCTACCCTCACCTGCAAATCCACTTGATGTTTCAAAAGTATATTTCCGTGACATCGGAATCCCTTCCTCTCCCTTTCCTTTGATCTCAGTTGTCCATGTATAATTCTTAACCTGCTCTTCTTTCCTTTTCTTCTTCTTCTCCTCTCCTCCTCTGATTTCCGCCGTCCATTTATACTTCCTCTCCGTCACCGGTCCTTTAATCTCCGCGGTCCACGTGTACTTCCTCTCAGCACCGCTTCCGCCGTTGATCTTCTCATTGACAAGGCGGTCAAACTGTGACTCGAGCTCACTGACGCGGTCAGAAAGAGTCTGCAAGCGCGAGTCAGTCTCAAATCGGTCGAGAACACTCTTGTAAGGGCAAAAAGACGACTTCTTAACCAGATCCCTCGCCGTATAAAAAACCTCGAGAGAGCTAGGTTTTAAGTGCAAGAGATCGAGAGCAGCAAAGGATAGATCATCGGGTTCTTCAAAGGAGGGGAAAACGAGTGATATCGGAGTGAAAACGGAGGCTTCTCTGAGGAATACAGGAGCACGGTGAGGCTCGAAGATTTCGATTCTTCTAAATCGGCTCATGACTCCAGCGAGTTTTGAAGCTGGCTCGGAGAGTTGCGTGGGGAATATTGGGCGAGTTGAGAGGATTTAGTTAGATGGTGATGGTGAGACGTTAAAAGGAAATCCAGAGGACAAGAAGACAAAATGTGTGAGCTCGACGAGGAGTGGAGAGCACAGGGACTGGAGGAGAGCCAAATATGGATAACAGGGTAAAATGGGAATTGTGTTTGTTGATAGCGATGTTTATCTGGATTTGATAGCGAAGTCTTCTTCATTAGCGGTTTATTATTAACTTCCAAAAATAATAAATGGGATGGCTCCTGTGTTTATACTCAAAATTTCATATAAATAATTGTCAAATCTAGTCTAGGGAGTAATTTGATAGTTTATTAACCTATAATTTGTTTGATTGAATATTTTTAGTTAATTTTAATATAAATCCGGTCAAATTCAATTAATTTAATCAAATCTATTAGAGTCAACTTTAATCTTGTTTTAAAATATTAGTATATCAAAATAATTTAAATAAATAATAATTTAAAATAAAAAATAATTTTAAAAAATATATATATTTTTCAATCACAAAACAAACGGCTCCACATATTCTAATAATTAGAATTATTTCTGACCCATTGATTAATCTTATTAATAATTAAAAATATCTCATTTCCCCTTGTTTTGTTTTTGTTTTTTCAAATTGATGCCCATAGAAGAAAAAAATACAAGAAAAACAACCGTCCTGTGCCCAAGAATTTGAACCAGCCAATAATGCTAGCTTTCGAAACAGAGGTTGCCGCATAATTAAGGAAGAGGAAAGTACAGAAATGCCCATGATATTATAAAACGTGACGGAGACATGAGAATCTGATAGTGCGATGACAGCGTGTGGATTATGAAATCCATGTCAGCTGGTAGCACGTGATTAAAGGGATTGATCTGGGCTTCTTTTATTATGGTTGGGCCCAGAGTCTGCTCTTGATGGGTCCGGACCAGACTTCATTTTGGATGGGCTAACCAATAAATTGCTGTCTGCTTCAGTTTTGGCATATTAATAAGGTCTATATTATTTATTCATTATTCATTCTTAAATTATCCTATTATTTATAAACATTATCTCTCTGTTTGATTGTTATATTAACGTATTAAAATATAATTTTATTTAATAAAAAATCATCCTAAAAAAATTATATCTTTATATTTTAATTGATTTTTTTCCTGATGAAAATCCAATTCACTTTTATAAATAATTTCAATTTTTTTGGGTGGAAATTGTTCTTTTAAATTTATAAGAAAATATAATTTTAATAAATCATGAAAAATATAAAATAATATAGAATTAACTCAATATTTTATTGGATCCCTTAATAAGTAATGAAAAACCCAATAAATAAGAAGGTCATGTGAATTTATGTAGGTAATTCTAATATGGTTTTCAAAGTTCTTACATGTTTATTTTCCAAAAATAAATTTATTTTAATCTTATTTGGTTGTTATGCATTCGACCATGTAAATGTTTTACACATCACCAAAAGCATAAGCAGATAATATAATGTTTTACGATGTTTTTAGGTCTCCGAGAAAATTACAAATCATTTTCTATTATTTATAATTTTATAGATATTCAATGCTTAAGAAAAACTCTTAACCTCGATTTTTTAAATTATTTTTTGTGAGTAGAATGATTTTTATTACCATATGTGGAAAAAATCAGCTGAAAATATAAATTTAATTTATTTTATAAGAGTTTTTTTTATATATATAAATGATAACGATCAAAACAAATAGAGAGACAATGTTTGCCCAAAATATGATAATCTTGGAATAAAAATGGACTAAATTAATAGTACAAACCTCAATCAAACTCAAATATCTCCATCACAAATTCATACAAGTATCATGCTAATAAAACATTGAAAAAACATGTATTTTCAAGAATTAAGATGAAATAATAAAATTTTATGTGTTCATAATAAAAATTTCACTCTAACATTTTTTTTTCCTGCTAAGTAAATTATATGTTGCACGGTATAAAATAAACCATATTACTATGGACATTGCTTGTTTTTGTATTTGGGTGCTTTAAAAATATATTTATCTTAAGAAAAATATTAAATTGAATTTTTTATAGTATTTTTTATTTATTTTGATAAGTTGATATTATAAATATAAATTATTTTATTATATTTTCAATCAAAAAATATTTTTTAAACAATAACATGCATCATACTAAAAAAAATCTAGAAATTAACCAGCAATACAGTCTTAAAACTGGTTTCATAATTTTGAATGAGAGGTTAAATTCCCAAAACGAGTAAAACATACACAAGTCACATCCAATCAATCAATTTCCATTTCCTAAAATTTCATGATACGAGAAATAAACAAATTAAATCAAGAATTACATAAAAATAGTCACAAAAATCACAGGGCAAAACACAAATTTATAGAAGTAATCAAGTAGGAGGAAGACACACAGTCTGTTTCAGATAAGGAAAGCTTCCACTTAAAATTTCTGTCAGAAATCCCATTAAAGCAGTACCGATCACCACCCCGCTAGCCATACCCCAGAAAACCCTCCCCGATCTCTTCTTCACAGGAACCCTAACCATCTCTGTCTCCATCGACGGTGTCTTCTCTTTGATCACACTCTGAAAAGCATTCTCTGCCTCCTCAAATTCCCACGAACCCCTTTCCTCAGAGGTCTGATGCCCGCCATCATCAATCCAAGACTCGGTGGATGGAACTTTCTGCAACTGGTCCTGGGTTGTCACTGCCAATGGCGTCGCCTCTGCCATCAAACTCTGAAAAACATTCCCCGACTCCTCAAATTCACACAAACCCGTTTCGTTAAAGGTCAGATCTCCACCATCATCAAGACAAGACGCGGAGCACGAAACATTCTCCACCTGACCCTGTGTTGTCGCTGTTTTATTATTTTTGTTCCTGTCATAGAATGCAGTTTCAAGGTCTGATAACCTCTTGTCTACATGTTGCAAGCGGTACTGCGGCCTTTTAGAGCTTGATGTTGTTTCTGCAGACAAGAGTTTTCTCAGAAAGTAGAATCTTTGCTCGACGTCTTGAATATATAGTTCAGACAATCGAGTCTCAGCAGGAAGAGAGAATACTTTGTGGATGAGTTCATGTTCAAGTTCTTGCACCTTTTTCTGCAGCATTGAGGATTGTTTTGTCATGGTTCTTAGGGTTTCTTCCTCTCCTTTGTTTTCGGTGATGAGGATACAACAAATTGGTGGGGATTTCAGTTATTTTGGAAGGTTTTTTTATGGTGGCTAGTGGCAGTGGACACGTTGAGGGAACGGCTATGGTGTCGTGGGGGGGTTTGTGTCCATGCCATGCGACGGTTGAGACACGAGACTAGCTTTCAAAGAAGATTAAGTGCTATTAATCCAATTAATTAAGTTCTATAAAAATAATAAAAGAAAAAAGACTTCGGGAATTGATCAAAGAAGATTTCATCAATCTTTTCTTTCCTCTGTTTATCAATTTACCTGAAGAAATTTGCAATACAACCGACGAGAGACAACGAGAAGAAACATACCATGTGGCTAAAACACACAACCACCCAACCAAATAGATATTATCTCATCTATCCGAAAACAGAAATTTGATCTGTTCTTGGAACTCGGATTATTGGAATTTGAATCCTTTCCGAGACATGTGTCCCTTGAAATTGAAACTTGAAACAAGGAATTAGCAATCATCCCGAGCTTAGTCAAGATAGGCTTGCTCAGTTATGATGCTCAAATTCCTGGCTGGATTTTCTTGGAAAAGAAGCATGCTATTTCTTCCATGCTCACCCATGTCTACAAAAAAAGCCATCTCAACACCAGGGACATGCATTCCACTAACCCATCAGGTCACAGAGAACTCAGTTGGACTTCTTACCAGAAGATTTAATGTTCTACTAGACTTGCATTGCTTATAAGAATGTGATTTCCAAAACAAAAAAAGGGTTGGAAATTTGATATGGCAACAGATTTGCAATCAACAGCCGGGGATGCAAATTCGAGCCTTCAAATTTTGCATTTGAAACCGCTTTCGGGGTTGCAAATCAATCAACTTGTAATAATTTTTCAATCAAATCTCGGTTGCGAATTATATTTTAAAATTAAAAAATATTTAATCCCAAAATGAAATCAACAAATTCAAAATTAATATAAACTATATATTCAATTATTTAAAATAACAACATAAGAAATTACACCCACAAATATATGAGCATAAATCCGATCCACGAAATAATAAACTTGGCTATATTATTATTTCTATACTTTGCTTTATTCTCGGCCCGTGAATGCCTTAATGTCAGGATTTTCTTGGAAAAGTAGCATATCATCTTCTTCCAAGCTCAACCATGCCTCTATCCCATCACCATCTTTAGTGTCCATGAAATGAAACATATATTATGACCAGGGACAGCCACTGCGCTAAACCAACCAGGCTTTCCCTAGCCAAAATCAACTTCATATACAGGCATCCGACACCAGCCATTAAACATATAGAAATCTGCGTCGCTTCTGTGAAATTCTTCAATCATCTCAGTCTTGGTGCTGACGACCGAAGAAAATAAGTCGTCATCACTTGAAATCTTTGCAGAATCTGTTACCCTCTTTCTTATTCCATCGTGAACTCGATCTACAAAGTGATCGAGTTCCACTTTGTTCTCATCATCATCTGCTGTGAAACGAGCAAGTGCCGGATTTGTAAAGTTCCCAAAAGAATTATCTGGTACAGGCATTCCAATCTTCCCTCGCAGGTTGAATGAATGTACCAAGAGGGAAGGCCTTAACCGACCATGTTTCGCTCGAGCCACCATTGTAAGAGCCTTCCACATAAGTGCTGTCACGACCTCCACTCGTGTCGGTTGGCGCGATCCATTAATATTGGCACTCGCAACAGCCTTCAGTTTCGATATGGCTGCACCGTTAAACACAAACCTCTTCTGAATCTCAACCTTTTTCTCTCCGAAGTTTGGGGTAAAAGTAGGTATATCTCTTGGCGGGAAGAAGGAAACTAAATGGAAACTTGGGGCACTTGCTTTATCAACACCTAATCTAGCTGCAGTTGCCCAAGCATTAATGAATGCAAATACTGAAGTGGCATCGGCCGCCCTGTGTTTGATGCACACACCATTGGCCACCGCACCGCATTCAAACATGTTGAACTGAACCAATACAATAGGGCCGTCTGCAGGTCGATGTGGAATTGGAGCCAAACGATTCCGAAGCTCGGTCTCAAGTTCCTCCTTCAAGAAGTTGCGAGAGGCAGCCACTTACCTGGGTTTCTACATATTCAACTCCCTCGTCATTACAGTCAAGGATGAGATTGTTGTCAATAAATCTTTCAGCAAAAGGGTAAAAGATAGTTAAGGTCTCGGATAATAATTTTTGCAATCACTTATTTCTTTCAATGTTGTCTCCACCAGTACTGGATGGATAGTAGAAAATGTTTAGTAAATATAGAAGTGGTGACTGAAACATACTTAGCCATGATACTTTGCAGTTTCGAAAGTGGGAAGGAGTTGGAGATTATGGAGTTATCAGCTTTTTAGATAGGATTTGAACGTTCATGTTGGATTTTTTTTCAGTTGAAAAATGTTGGCAGCTTAATTCAATAATGCTAGTTTTTTTTCTTCGTCAAATGAGATTATAATTATAAAATCCAAGAGTGGTAGATTTAGACCGAGAGACAAGTATATAAAAAATAGAGGGAAGGATTGGCCGGCGTGACCAGGTGAAAACCTCCAGTGATATCCTTGCCTGACCTCCGTAGGAACTTCCGAGTGATTTCCTCTGGAAGAACTATCAGCCAAAACAAAAACCTTCATCAGCTATTCCATCCAAAATTGAAACCTTCGACATTGGTGCATTCGACAGTAGATGTGAACAAAGCCTTCTTGCATCGTTCAGCCTCCTGGATTTATAGATTCCACACTACCATCATAAATCTGCAAATTAAGCAAGTCCATCTATGGCTTCAAACAAGCACAACGTGCTTGGGTATGAAGAGCTCAGCTCCTTTCTTAAGATAGTGGGATTTCAGCAATCTAAGTCAGACCCCTCTCTGTTCATCAACTCCAAGAATGGCCTAACATTATTTCTGTTCATCTATGTAGATGATGTTCTCATCACAGGCAGTGATTCAGCAGCAATTTCAGACATCATAAAGCAACTTGGCAACTGATTTTCTTCGAAGGATCTTGTCTCTTTGAATTACTTTCAATTCAAGGAACTTGGCACATAGGGAAATTACCACATAGAACCTCCCGAACCCAGATCTTCCTTAATTCACTAGAAGGAGCAATATCACTTCGAATCATGATCTGCTATAAACTCATCAATATCTCTCACCTTAGTGCCTAACCCAGAACTCCCAACTTGCCATCTAAGACCACAAAACTCATACTACCCCCAAGATTTTTTAATTTTATTTAAATTTATATCAGTGCATAAACATACAAGAAATTAAGATTAAGACCATAGTTATTTAGATTTATACAAGGAAAATATTTTAGCAAGTCTATAGTAGACAGGAACCCTAGAACAGCAGCTTGTACAATAAACATATTCTGAATTTCTGAAGCGGAAAGAAAAATTACCTAGCGTGCTGTTCTGAGAATCCAACATGTAGGCAGGCTCTGATTCAGATCAGCTGCTTCTCCTCAAATTATGCGCCGTTCAGCTTTACCAAGTGACGGCTAGCTTCTTATTCTTCTTTTCTTTAATGATAAGAAAATTATTTAATTGCTTTCTAAAGCAACCATGGAGTCGTCATAAAAAACCTGTTTTTATCAAACTTCTTATAGAAGAAATCCAAAAGATGGAAATCTGAACACTATAATTCAAAAGGAACTATATTAAGTAATGACAACCATAGAATCATTGTTAAATTGACAGTTTAATTACAATCAACTAGAACAAAAGTACTTCTCCCCTTCAATCCAAGAGAAGAAGACAAATTTAAACAAAGTTGATTACAGACATAGAAATTTACACATGATGACAATTCTCTCCATACATAACAACTTACTCATGATACCAATTCTCTCTCTCTGTATCCACCACCTCAAGCATCCAGATCCTCCATCTGAATGCTTGATTTCAAAGGCACATACTCTCCAAGATACCCACCAAGATGCTCGTGTAAGGCAGTCTTATCAATCCCTTGATGATGATAGCTCTTGCAAACGTAATAAAACACACTTTGCACCAACAATCCCACCAAATTCACAATCACCAAAACCCCAACTAAAAACCCACCAACAACAATCCTTGTAAACACTCCATGGTTATCTCCACCATGAACCACAACAGTCGAAAAAATCACAGAAACCAAACCACAAATAGACAAGTACCCGAAAACAAGAACACCAGCCACACGAATCTTCCCTTTCAACAACTCAAAACTCTTTTTCATAGCAGCAAATCCATAAATTGGCTCTAAAACAGAAACCACGCTAGCTAAATGCCAGAGTCCAGTAATATAAACATGAACAACCAAGAAAAGCACACCAATCACCACCATAGAGAACAAAACCAAAAGGGCATTCTGAATATCAATCCCGATAATCAAAATCACCACGAACAGAAAGAAAACAGAATTATAAATCAACATTAACAGAGAAACCCACAAGAAAGTCATAAACAAACGCTTAAAAACCTGAGGGATGGCAGACATTGTAGAGGAAAAAGAAACAGGCTTTGAAGTGTAAAGAGAAGCAACAGTGAAAACAACAGCAGCCGTTGATAAAAGAGATAAGGCAAATAAAAAGATTACATAGAAAAACTGAAAAACTAAAAGAAGGGTCCATTGATGAGTGTGTTGCCTTGATGGGTGATCTTGAATTTGTGAAAAAAGAGGATGAGTAAAGAGAGAGTGAGCCAAGATTGCAAAAGATAAAGGAAAGATTAAAGCAAGGGTGATTAGTTTAAAAGCTTTTGGTGATTGTTTTGGGATTGAAATGGATTCTTTCAATATTTCTGGTATGGTAAAGAATTGTAGCTCTTCTGTTTCAAGATCCATGGTGGGTTGTTGCTGTGTTTCCTGAAAAAGAAAAATCAAAGCTTTTTAGAGAGAGAGATAGAGGAGCTTGATGAGAGGTGGCGGTGGATTCTGGAAATTTTGAGGAAGACAGGCTTCAGGTCGATAATTATTGATTTATGTATCTGGATTTGATTTTTTTCTTCTCCTGGTTATCTGCTGGGGTAGCGATTAATAAAAGATGTGATTTTTGTTGCGTTACTCCCCATAATATATTTATTCAGTCGTATTTTCCTTTCTTTTTATATTGTTTTTTTTGTCTATGTATTTATATCATGATATTATTAAACCACTCTGTAAGTTTACCCAAATTTATTTTAAAATTAAATATTTTTTTTAATTTGATTGACTTTGTTATATCCAATTTAAAATTATTTTTAAAATAAAAAAATAATATTATTTTTATTAAAATAATTAACTTGAATTAATCTCAAATAAAATTGAATATTGAATATTGAATATTGAATATTGAATAAATACATGAAAAAAAATACTCCTATTGAGGTTTAAAAATAGTTGCTTAAGCCTGTGTGTTTCTTCCTAGTTAGCTATATTATGAATGCCAAAATTTATTTCTATTTTTTTCATAAGATTTTAATATATTAAAAATAAGTTTCTAGTTGGAGCTTCTGCTCCCGTAAATTTATTTGGATAGCATAAAGTATTCGTAGAAATATCAAACGGTAATTCTCAAGTCTCATGACTTTTGGACAAGGGATTTGTCAGGACATATTGATGTAGGCTTTACAGCCGTTGGATGCTCAAGTCCTCACGTAGCATCGCATCATCTTAATACTATCAATAGAGAGGCTATAATTTTATTTTATTTAAAAAAAAATAAAACAATATTTTTTACATTTAAAAAAAATCAAGTTAGATATCATTTAAGTTTTGATCGGGCATGTTCGAGACATCCTGGAAGCATTTAATGTAGCATCATCTTGTTGAGTGCCTAGGTTCAAGTCATCTCCAAAGCAGTTGATGGAGTTAAGAGGGTGTTTGAGAGAATTGTTACTGTAGTTTTTTAAAGTGCTTTTCGTGTTGAAATATATCAAAATGATATTTTTTTTTAAAATCATTTTTGACATCAGCACATCAAAATAATTTAAAAATACTAAATTATATTCATTTAAAATAAAATAAAAACTGCAAACCAGCATTTGAAACGTCAGTCAAATAGACTAAATTTACTTGGCGCACGGTCGCTAGGGGCTTGTGCTTCGGCAACTTCTCTGTTGGCCCAGGAGTGATGCTCCTCCGGTGGGTACAGTTCTAGGGGGGGTGCAACCCAATGTGTTCAATACGAGCCAGATGCTCCAAAGCAAAAGAACGTGTATAATTTAGACCCCCGAACCAATCCAGGCAAGTGCAGTAACTTTGCTTCGTGCCTGAAGGAACTTTTGGGTGGGGAAATTGATAGAAAGTGAAAAGAATCGTGGGATTACGAGAAGAAAAGGGCAATTAAGTTGATCCAAGTCCCTGATTAGTCATTAATCCACTTACCATTAAGTATAAGAGGAAAGAATTGAGATGTCAACTTGTTCGGTCAAATTGAACTAAGTTCTTTCATAAACTAAAATCCTCGTAAAAATTAATTTAACTAAAAGATCTATAAATTACATTGGATTTATTAATATAAAATCAAATCTGATCAAACTTAACTGACTAATTTGGTTTAATTATTCGGTTTGAATCAAAATTTCAAGAGAAAATTACTTCAATTTAATTACCTTTTAAAATAGATTAAGTGTTTGTTTGAAAGTGTGACTAGAGTCTTTTTAAGTATTTTTCATTTAAAAATATATCAAAATAATATTTTATTATTATTTATAAAAAATATTTTTGATATAAACATATTAAATGATAACCTCTACTTCAAAATACTACAGAAAAGGACTTAACAAGCAAAAATGTTAAAGCTAATAATGTAAGAGCTTTAATCAAGCATGCTTTGACTGTTTGATCAATTCATAAAATAAAAAATATGGAAATTAAAACACCTTAATCGATCATGAAGCTCTGCACGCAAGTCTAGGTTTGATTTTTCTTCCTCAATATCATTTCTCATTTCAATTAATTTACAATGTCATAGACTTCATCATGTCTACCACCACCAAGAACTAGAAAATGATATATACCAACAAATTAATTTCCTTCGGTATTTTTGCAGTGGAGATTTTGAATCTATAGGCATTTTATTAATTTCCCATTCATTTTTTTATTTTATATATATATATATATATATATATATATATATATATATAATACCTTTATCGGGCGTCTAACAATAAATTAGCGGTAAGATGTGATCATATGGATAGGATAATGTGCTCATAAATGATTTAATAACATTTATACTGAAACCCTATTGATTAATTTGAAAATATAATTTTCTTTCCAATACCTTCATTTGATGAATGTATATATAAAATATGAAGAGTTTATTCAAAAAATTTATTATCAGATATTCTATATCCATAAAAATTTATAATTTTTTCTATCCATAAATATGTGTTTTATTTAAAAAACAAATATAAAAATAATTAAAAGTTAGAAGAGAAACAATTTTCTTCATATATTTTGAATCTTACCTAACAATTTAAGTTTTTATGTGAGATGATCTTATGACATAATATTAAAATTTTATTTATCCAGCGGTCACAAGTTCAAATCTCAATTCCCGCATTTTATTTGATGAAAAACTAAGCATAAAGTAGAGTGAGCATATACAAGTTTTAAATTTAAATAATATAAATAATATTTTAGAGGACTATCTAATAATTTAAAGAATGGAATTAGCATGCACCCTCACTCGTCATTGATTTTGATTCTTGATTCTACGATTCAAAGATCTGTGTGCTTCACCAAATAATTGCTGTGGTGTAGTCTTGTCGTCATAGCACATCTATTCTGTTAGTTTCCTTTGCGGTTTTTTTAAGCATAAAAAAGAAGAAGAAATTAACATCAAGGTCATGCCATCCAAGTCTTCCGACCATTCTTATAAAACCCATCCTTTCCTCGACCTAGCTGAAGATCCAGATTATAGGCTAAACGATCGAGCTGCAAACCCAGATTCTTAAAACATTTAAAACCATGTCGTTTTGATTTTTTTCTTGTGTTTTTTTAAATTATCATGTAAAAATTAACATGAAATCTGATTGAAATAAGTCAACAAGTCAACAGGTTACTAGATCAACCCATTGATATGGATAAAGCTTTATAACTATGCCCAAAATCCCTCGAGTGTCTGTTGACACCTAACCTTGGCTGAATTTCTCCCTCTTTTTTTTTTTTTTGCAAGATTTAGAAGAATCTAAGATTAAATCGTAAACCCTTCTAAAGAATCTCCGTCATAAAATATTTTAAATGTTTATTTTCAGCATTATTAAAAGCCCATTAACCCTCCTAAGAGCCCAAATATTCTCAATTAATAGAGTAGACAGTGAACCAGGCCTTACTATGAAATCAACAACCAGTAGCTCTGGGCCTCCAAAAAAATATCAACATATAAAAGTAATTCCAATTACGTTATTTTATTTATCTGTTTAAAAGGAAACTAATTCCTTTTATATTATTTGTTTGAAGAGAATTGAAATTATTTTTTATTTAAAAATATATTAAAATAATATATATTTTTTAAAAATTATTTTTATATTATTACATTAATGTTTTTTTCTAAGTTTTTCAAAAATACCTTTTCCTTCCCTTCCCAAACACCCCCATCTTTCTTCTTAAGAAACGATCTGCAATCAAATAAAACTCAATCCCGATCTGTAATCAAGTAAAACTCAATCCCAAACACCCACTATAAAGTAAACCCATTTCCTCTTCTTCTCCTTCGTTTTCCTCACATTCGCTCTGTCACTCTCCTATTCACACAGCGTAAACACCCTGTTTCTCTCTCAACACTCTCCGCTTCCAATTCAGGTAACTAAATTTCCTCATTCTCAAATCTCCACCGTCGGATCTCTCTCTCTCAAAATCAAATCTCAGGCATTGATCCATCGAATTCCATTCCGCGATCTCATGATTTTTATATTACTATCTCGCTTGCACTCGCCTGTCAGATCTGAGACTTCAAACCGTTGAATGGATTCGTAATTTTCCTTGGTTTTCTCAGAAACTAAACATGCCTCTTTCGTGATCTCGCTGTTTAGTTAGATCTGAATTTGCCTCTTCGTAGATCCGTACTATTTATATTTTGATTAGTTAAATCTTTTATTTAATTTCCTTTGGTTCTGTTCAGCAGGTGCTAATTTCTGTGCCAGTACATCAGGATGGTAAGATTTCCCCCCCTCCTCTTTTGCTTGTTTTTATTGAATTTAAATATCTTATCTCGGTGGTAAATCTAGTGTTGATTTAATGCAGGTTGTGCTTGCGGCTTCTATAGTGAGCAAGAATGGTAAAGGTGAGTTTCTTGTGCTATTTATTTTAGCTGTTAATTTTTCCCCGTAAATTTCGAATGCAATAAGTTAATAATGTTTAGAGTGTTTTATTTTAATCTGAATTAACATTCATTGTTTAATTGAACGTAAATCTGTAAAGCACACTAAACAATATAGATATATTCTTTGCTCAGAGTTTTATTAATGGCTATAAACTAGGTATGCAAATCTTGAGAATTACCATTATAGATATATGTTTTGCTCAGATTTGAGCATCGTGGGTGGGAGGCATTTTCTGCGGTACCCATATATGCTGAGATTTGAGCTGAAGGTGTATGGTGCAATGTTAGTTCTGGAGGTTCTTTCATTTGTTGAGCTAGTTGACTGTGGATTTGATTTGGGATTAATATTAGTAACTGTTCTGTTGTAGTGAGGCTTTTTTGTTTTGAGTGTTGCTCTGCTTGATATTTTTTGGGCTGGTTCACTTGCAGTGCTTGTTTCTAGGCAGTTTGTGGACATGTCTCGGATAAGAATTGAAGGTCTTCTTGCTGCTTTTCCCAAGTTGATAGGGTCTGGAAAGCAGCATACTTATGTTGAGACTGAGAATGTTCGTTATGTTTACCAGCCAATAGAGGCTATGTACTTGCTGCTTGTTACGAATAAACAGAGCAATATTCTTGAAGATTTAGATACTCTGAGGCTGCTCTCTAAACTGGTATCTTTCTTTCATTTGCCTTTTTTTAGCAGCTTCATGTTCTTAAAATGGAACATTAAAATATCTATACTCTACATTGGATGCTAAGGAGTTGAGTTGGCTCTTGGCTACCCCCTTTTTTCTCGCATACTTGTGCTCATGTTTGCTATGTTTCTTGATCTTTTGATGTTTGATGGTCCTTGTACTATTCTTACTAGATTTTAAAAGCTTTGAAACACAATTTTCTTTCTATGATATTCATTTCATTAATGTACATATAAAGGCTTTAAGTTGATTCCTTAAGTTTTCTTCTAGGTACCTGAGTATACCATGTCTCTTGACGAAGAGGGTATTTGTCAAACAGCTTTTGAGCTGATCTTTGCATTTGATGAGGTTATCTCTCTTGGGCACAAGGAAAATATTACTGTTGCCCAGGTTAAGCAGTACTGTGAGATGGAGAGTCATGAAGAGAAATTGCACAAGCTGGTATTACAGAATAAGATTGATGAGACCAAGCGACGTATGAAGGAAGAAGCTAGTAAGATTGACCAAATGAAGGTATCTATTTGTAGCTCCACAAATAATCTGTAGATTTATGTCCTGTATACAGCAGTATTAATATTTCTCTTTTTTTTTTCTTTTTGCAGATTGAAAAGAATAGAGGTAATAAAGGGGGCTTTATGTCTTCAATGGGCTCTGGAAGGATTGAGAGCAGCTTTAATGATATGAGCATTTCCAGTGGCGGAGGAGGTGGTTTTGGAAGTGGATCTGGGTTTGGATTGACCAGTGATGTTGACTCATTTTCCAGCAAGCCTAAAGGTTTGTTTCTGTTTGTCTGGGCCAACTTTATATGTTGCTTCTGATTTTAGTAACTAGCAGATTAGATTTGTCTGGTAGATAACTAATTTTTGCAAGTATGATATCTAAAGGTTTGTAATAATTATAAGAATTATTAGATTTGATTGAATATATCTGGCATCACCAGGTCGTCAACCTTCATCTGCCACTGCTCCTCCCAAAGGTCTTGGCATGAAGCTCGGCAAATCCCAAAGGACAAACCAGTTTTTGGAATCCTTGAAAGCAGAAGGTGAAATGATCGTTGAAGATGTGCAGCCATCAAAGTCAACCCAATATACATCAGCTGCTCAAAAACTAACTGATCCCGTCACTCTGACTGCTGAGGAGAAACTCAATGTCACTCTAAAACGGGATGGTGGAATGAGTAACTTTGATGTTCAAGGGCAGTTATCACTTCAAATTCTTAACCAAGAAGACGGGCTCATCCAAGTTCAGGTCTGCCATCTATCTCTTTCTCTCTCCCACTCTCTGTCTGTGTGCATACACATGATTTAAGTAACAAAAACAATTGAAAAGAGAAACCATTACATGATTATGAAAAGAAGTATTTATGTTTCATCAAGTGAGAGATGACTTGGTATCCATGACTTTAAATTATGAGAACTTTTAAGTTTGCACTGGGAAATTTCTTTACCATCATTTCATATTTATGAGCAAAAGGGTTTCTACCATTTTCCTAGTTTTGCTATTGTTTCTTAGCAGAATGCTTGTCTTTCCACGTCAGCCACATCAATTTATTACTGCTCTTTTTTACCTAACTTGAGTTTTTGTAAACATTTGAAATGCTTAAACTTAATTGAACTAGGTTGGCTTCCTAATTTGATCTATATCATCTGCAGCCATGGTGGGATGTTGCTGAATGGTTTGACCATTTACAAAAAAATCATACTGCACCCTCTGATGAATAAACTGCTTTTAAATAGATTGTTTTCATGTCTATTAATGGCGGCTTAGCATTTACAGATAACTAGAATTTGATTTGGCAAGAGCATCAAGCACTGAGTAGCACGCATTTACATGGCTTTGGTTTTGAAGTTATCACGGTAGCTTCTATGCTAGTTCTTAATGATATTATGATTTCTGCGTTGTTTTGCAGATTGAAACTGGGGGGAATCCAAGTGTCATTTTCAAGACACATCCTAATGTGAACAAAGAATTATTTGCTAATGAAAACATTTTGGGTTTGAGGGATCCCAGCAGACCTTTCCCTGCTTGTCAAACTGGGGATGCAGGTGTTGGTCTTTTGAAGTGGAGAATGCAAAGTGTTGATGAGTCAATGGTGCCCTTGACAAGTGGGTACAAATCTGAAGCAGCAGTTTATCTGACCACTGTACACTTTATGCTGTATGTTCTAATGTCATGTTTAATTCATGCATATTGCAGTCAATTGCTGGCCATCTGAGTCTGGAAATGAAACATATGTCAGCATCGAGTATGAAGCTTCATCAATGTTTGACCTACGAAATGTTGTGATCGCAGTTCCTCTACCAGCCCTTCGAGAGGCACCAAATGTTAGGCAGATTGATGGGGAATGGAAGTAAGAATTTTGCTCCATTCTATTCTTTCATTCATGTATCAGGTTGAAGTTAGTTTGATGATCCACATGTTGGGGGAAATAGAAATCTTATCTGATTTTTAATGTTATTTTTTCCTTTCTGAACATCCGGCCTTTACTAAATTGACATAAAATGCATGGAATTGTTAATCTAGAAATTTGATTTTGGAATGGCTCTTAGAGTGAGGTGCTTTAACTTTTTTCCTGAAAAATATTTTTCAACATGAATTAAATTAAAAGCCAGAAGGATTGCATAGAGAGTGAATGCGAGAAGCCCTTTGGTGGAAGCATGGTGTTTTCACCTTAGCTATAAGTATTATGTGCTAGGATTCTGCATACCCCTATGAATTCTTTGAGATCACGTGATTTTTCTGGAAGATGATGCATGCTATTTTATATCTACTGATAACCAATTTATGACATCCTCTCCATCTTCCATGATATACACCATTTCAGTCGAAGTGGTCATTCAATGTTATTCATTATTTTCAATCCTGTAGGTATGACGCCAGAAATTCCATCCTAGAATGGTCCATTCTTCTCATTGACAACTCAAACCGCAGGTAAGCAAATGTTAGGAGTATTTTTTATCACCCTATGCTTGATATTTGAAAAACACACTAGGTTCTAGGGTTTCTTATAATGTGCCATAATCTTTTTGGACAGTGGATCAATGGAGTTTGTTGTGCCACCAGGAGACTCATCAGCATTCTTCCCCATTTCTGTTCGGTTTTCAGCCACTAGCACATACAGTGAGCTAAAGGTTTGCTCGTCTAAAATCTTTTTGATTTTGTTAGCACAACTATTAATAAATGAAACTTGTACCTGTATAGAAAATGTTTGTTTTTCCAATTTGTGAATGGTCTTCCTCTGCTGGCTTTTTGTAATGATTAAAGCTGATTCAAACCCATTTGAAGATTTTCACATGCAAAACTTGCCGCCCACACGTGACTGATAAAATTCGCATGTAATATAAAATAAAGCTGTTTAGTCAACGTTACCGTCCACAGCTCATAAAGATGTATTGTGCTCTGACATCATTGCATGAAATCGTGAAGTTCCAGTCACCGCTAGTTGTTGAAGTTCGTTAGTCTTGCTCCTCTCCACTGTGTGGGGGGTAATATCAGGGATACAAGCTGATTGTTCTTTTAGACTTTCTTCCAGTTATCATTACCTTGAGCGTCACTTTTTCTCTTTTTGCAGGTTGTCAATATCCTGCCCCTGAAAGGTGGAGCTCCTCCCAAGTTTTCCCAGAGGACTCAATTGATCACTGAGAATTACCAAGTAGTCTGAGTGATAGATAATTCCCTCTTGAATGCGCCTATGTATGAGTTATATCCGATTTAGTGTTTGTTTTTGTTATAAAATTTGATGAGGACGTTCGCAATTTTGAAATAATTGATCTGGCGTCTAATGCACTTAATTCTCTGTCTAGTTTCTTTTTCTTATTGTTAGTGTAAATAACCGCCATTGAAACTGGCAAACTTTCTTTTTCTATTACTTGTAGATGATAAAGAATATTTCTATCCAGGTTTAAAGATCTATATATTTTTTATTATTTTTTTCTCTTGCTTCAATAAGTATTGGTATTTATTTTTTAATAAAATTTCTCGCCAAACCCAATCAAACTTGATTGAGTAGCTTGTGTAATCATTATGTATGGACACACAATGATGCAAATCATGGAACTGGGATGTTATTTAGAAAAGTTAAATTGATAATATGATTTTTTAAATAGTATAAATATAGTTTTTTTTTGTTATGTGAGCTCCAATTTTGAAAAAAAATTTATTTAGAACTAGATGTATTTTAATATATTAGATATATACTTATTTTAATAATTTGATATGACTTGTTGACACTAACAATTCACAATAAAGTTATTATTAAATGATAAAATTAAAAAAAATATTTAAATAAAGAACAAAAATGATTGATCATGAGATACAAAAACTATTGAAAAAGTAGTGTTTTAGTATTTTTGCAAGATATGTAGGGGTAATATTTTTATAAGAGAAATGGTAAAACAATATTTTGCATAACATTTTTTTTTTAAGTTCTATATTTAGTTTTTCATTTAGCGTATCTATTGGATATTGTCACGAGTTTAATGTTTTTTTCCCCAGAATCAACCCCTATGCATCAACCCAGTCCCCTACTAGCCCTATCTTTTTCTTGCCTTTTACTTGTGTTTGTCTACACAACTAAATATTTTCTCTCACGCTAGAGGTTTCTTCATATTTTCTTTTGTTGTCAGACAAGTGAAATACACAAGCATAAAAAAGATGCAAATTGCAAAGTAAACACACCATGTACGAGAAAACTTTCAACTTTTATTAATCCTGTAAACAAAGTAAATACCCAAAACTTTTGGGTGCTATGCATAAGCTCACAAAACCTTATATTTTATGCATCAAAACTCTGCATGCTACACAACTAAGGCTCCCTAGCCTATTTATAAACGAGCACAATTGCAAGCATAAGCTACCATCCCTACATTTTAGAAAATAGTGGGGCATGTTCCCATGTCTTAGTGGGTGGTTTTGACCCATGATCCCGTGATCTTGGTGTCATTGAGAAGCACCCCAACCATGCTCTCATGACATGGACATCTATTTCTCCTATTAAACCGTGATCGCAACTGTTGCAACAATTCAGTACATTGCATGTCACAACTGTCAGTTTTGTTGTGCATGCTGTGCCATCTTGGAAAATCTATTATCCAAGTCTCATACGTTCATGCCAAGTTAGTACCTATGACTTGTATGAGCCAATGCACACTGATGAATTCCTAGACACTCCATTCATTGCCAAATTTTGCTGACATCTGACACTATCCTCATCACTGAATTTTACTGCATGCTAGCTAACACTGTCTACCGTGTCATTCCATCAACGTTTCTCATCAGCATATTCATGCTGGATTTTGTCTCCGTTATAAATATGCCCTTATAAAACTAGTTTTGGCTTAATCGGTGTCTATTTACTAGCACCCTTCATCCCGCGCAGGTTCAAATGCAAGCTGAACGCCTCCTCCAACTGTACCAACCTGAAATGATACCTCATATGTAGCCAAGTTAGATAATAACCAAAACATCCGACAACCATATAACAATTCCAATTTCCATCCAATTTACAGAGCACAAACAAGTAAGCTAGGAAAGTTCAATGTGACGGAAGTGCTTTCAAATCAAGAAAGATTGAATTTTTCAGATGGATTCTACGATTGCTACCAGCTCTGCCTTTGTGACAGTATTGCTAGCAGGCCATCGAGTACTTTCAACTCATTCTCAACTTTGTCTAGATTTATGAAATCAGCAAGCTTTCTTGAAAGAAAAGCAGAATTCCGAGCTTGACCTTAACATCTGTTTATGTGTATATCAGTCTCGATCATAGTTATATACATAACTTTCTTCTGGATGAAATTAGTACTCAAATGTTGAAGTTTATATCAGTCACTAGAAAACTATCATTTGATGACAGTAATCAGTATGTTAAATTGTATTACAGATTACAATTTTCCTAAACTCATAACCCAACATATATTTG
Source organism: Salix arbutifolia (assembly GCA_025169955.1). Classification (NCBI taxonomy): domain Eukaryota; kingdom Viridiplantae; phylum Streptophyta; class Magnoliopsida; order Malpighiales; family Salicaceae; genus Salix; species Salix arbutifolia. The sequence goes on along the minus strand of CM045916.1, from coordinate 12,483,655 downwards.
TTTATGAGTATATATATTTGGTTCCATTGAAGGTCCAGTAAGCTTTAGCCTACAAAACTAATGTAATCCCTATAGAGTGCGGTATTCTGCAAAAGATGAATGTGCTCCGATTATGTCCCTTTCTGCATACCATGGACTTCTCTGTGGGTACTGCTGTGGCGTCTTCATACATATAAGCCTTCGACTTTCCTGATCTTTAGAACTTAGGAGTTTCTTTAAGTAATATATTTCCTTATCTTTGGGAGCTACTTCATCCTCAAGGCCACTCATCTCCTTCTTACAACATTGGCATGGAAGGTCTCCATGGGGATTTGTTTCTAGTAAAGCTTCTTGACCCTCTCTCGACAAATCACCAGCCCAAGTTTGTCGTTCAACAACCTGGAAATACAATGTATGAATTTGTAAGAAACAATTCAGCAATATGCAATGGTTTAAACGATAACAAATGTCATAGTTGGATTGGTCCTCTGCGATGACTATTGGGTTAAAAAAGAGAGTTGAGTTTTGACTAGGTTATTATATGTTAACTTATTGGGTTAATCGGGTCAAACCAGATTTGGACACCCACCTTAGAATAGGAGAGGATTAACCGAGTCTTGGATCAACCCACCGGGTCAAGCCAGGTTTAATAAACTAATCCTAACTCTTAGATGGAAAAACTAAGTAAGTAACCATGCATTAAAGCAATTCATTACACACTTACCTTTTTAATCCATTGAATAATCTTCATTGGATTCTATAAGAGATTGAAACTGTTCTCTATATATGATCACTGGTTTTGTGGAATGATATCAAGTACTCTTGAATCTTGAAGCAAGCAAATTCGTGGATAGAAGCAATCAACTATCTAGGGTTTGTGTTTTTCAAGCCGGATGGGTGAGAGAACCACTGTTTTTGTTTTGATAATATTGTTGAGAGAACCACTCGGATACTCCTATTTATACTTTTTTCAGCGATCACAGATGAACAAATCATAACCTACATATCTGAGGAAATTTTCGTAACAGCGTGTTAGGAAAAAAAACATTTGTACGAGGCATATGTATTGACCATGTTAGGTAAAAACATTTTCGTAACAGCGTGTTAGGAAAAAAAACTCAACTATGTATGTCAAGAAATCGAATGGACTAGGCATATGTATTGACCATGTCAAGATAATTAATTGACTTTTGTACGAGGTCAAGAGAATCACTACTTGATCGCTGTTTTCTTTTAATGATCTGTATAAAATTAAAAACAAGACATTTTCTTCCATGGGGTAAGATGATGGACTCACTAGTTAAAAAAAAACCCTAGTTGTCAACGGGCATTATATATGTAACCATGCCCATTCCTAGTGAATAATTCAAAGTTTCTGAGATCACACTGGTCGTATTTTTACTTTTTCTATATGGAATTTTTTATTGTATTGACAATTTTTAAGCATGAGATGGAGACGTACCCATCTGGATTTTTCAATTCCAAAGGCAAAAATCTCTCTCTTCTAGAGTGACAGTTTTTTTTTTTTTTTTGTGGCTATACACATCTATCCTTAGGTATGTTGTAATGCCTTTTTAACGTTGACCCATCAGGAATTTAAACCTGCCATTGTAGTTGTCACTACTAAACTTCCACTTGGTTCTCGCCCTGGTTCGTCTGCCGCATTCTCAGCAGCCCTTCTTGCTTGTTCAAACTCTGTGAATGTCGATGTGAAACAACAAGGGGTGGCTAATTTGGGGGGAATGTGAGATTAAATTATTGCACGGATGGGCTTTTTGAAGGTGAAAATTTAATTCATGGAAAGCCATCTGTGACTGCCAACACTGTTAGCACATATAGCAGGTTGATAAATTCATCTTCTTGCACTAGATTCTTAATATTATTTCACTGTTGTGTCTTCTGCATCGGAGTGATTGTTGACTAGGTTCTGCAGTTAAGCATTGCTCGGATAAAATACATTCTCTTACATCTGGTTTTTTCAATCCTTTGCTGAAATATTCTTCTGGGTTTTTCAAATCCACAAAATTCTTTCAACTGGCAATCCATCCCAAAACCCATATTACTATCGGGGAATATTGGCAAAACAAAACAGGCCGTCTTATGACCTGGACTTCGAAAATTGATTCTTCTTTTGAATTTACTCTACATTCATGACTGGGAAAAAAAAAATTGTGGCTTATTGATTGGGATTGAGAAGGACTGGTTGGTGAAGTTATATATATGTTGGTTTGATAGAAATTGGTGTTGGAAAGATGGTGGCTGCGATAATAAGGAAATTGTGTGATGCAATGAAGGCAATGAAAAGTTAAGCTGGTGATTTTAGGGTTCGTGACATTTGAAAATTTAAGGACTAATTAAAAAAAGTGGCAACCCCAACAAAAGAGAAAAAAAAAATAATTCTTACCATTATTGCATAAATAATAATAAAAACATTAACCTGGAAGAATAAAAAAACTCAAAATTATAACATAAGAGTAAGCAAACAAATAAAATTAAATGACAAAACAAAAATAAATATTACCAGGCTTAAAAACACATTTGACTTTTTTTTTTTAAAAAAAATATAAATTTTCAAATGATCACTAACACATATAAAAATATAAAGACAAAATAAAAGAATACAACCTCAACAAAAGAGAAGATAAAAAAAAATCAAAACTAAAAAAAAAGCATATACACATAAACATATACAATAATAGGGATTAATGTGTAAATATATAAATAATAATAAAGAAATTAAATTCCAATAGAACAATTAAAAGTATAAGAGCCAAAATAAAAATAAATTATATGATTGATTTCAATCGAAAGATTAAATTGACAACAATCCAAACTTCTATACCAAAAATATTAAGGGATTTAAAACCAAAACCAAAATTAAAAGAATAGGAACCAAAATGAAAATGCAATATATAATTAATTTCAATTGAAGGATATAATGAAACCAATACAAATTGTTATACCAAAAAGATTAAGGGATTTAATACAAACCCGAAAATTGAAAGCATAAAGACCGAAATGCAAATGAAATATATCATCAATTTCAATTAAAGGACTAAATTGAAAACAATAAAAACTTCTATTACAGAAATCAAGACCATACAGAACAATAAAAAACCAAGGGACTACAATAAATTCACCATTAACCCGGGGGACTTAAGTGTAAGATAGCCTTCAAGAGAGAGGGAGAGGGGGAGAGAGAGAGAGAGAGAGAGAGAGAGAGAGAGAGGGTACAAAAACATTCAACCGACCATCTTAGCCTATCCGGTCATCATGGGCGGTCACACGCCATTCCATTAGGTAGAGTTCATGGCGGCACATCTTTGGAGATGTTGGATCGATATTTTTCAACAATGTGTGATGCCACACGCGCCACTGGCAGCGGGCATGAAGAAGAAAGGTGCGACACGTCAACAATATCGTAGGAAAAAAATAATAAAAAAGAGCAAATTACCTAAACATCTCTACAATCAATTCTTTATTTTTGTCTTTTCTGGGGGCATATATACATATTTATATATTTTCAAAATTTGTGAAATGTCTGGAAGACCCCTGCCGGTTGTTCTTTGTTTTTTTCTTATATGAGGGCCATCTCTTTATTTTACTGTACAAATTCTTGTAAAAAATCAAAAATACCCCTGGCTAGGTTACTGTTCATTGTCTGATGGAAGGGGTAAACCAATATTTTTAATGTGCAAGGAAAATTCAAAAATACCCCTAAATATTCTGGTAATGTTAACTGGTCCCGTGGAAAAATAAAAAATACCCTTGATACCGAGGCAAAGGTTGAAATGCATTTAAGGATAAAATAGTAATTTCACTATTACAATTCACAGTGATCTGTGTGTGTATCTACGGTGAATGACTGATCTATTTTAGGTTTTTGTTAATAATAAGTAAACGCTTCAAAATCTGTGTGTATCGATTAATCATTTTATTTATGTCTTTTATAACCTAATTTGGGCAAGGGTTGGGAGGGTCAGGCCTCGATTTTTTTCAAATGAGACGGAAATGCTTTCAAATCAAGAAAGATTGAATTTTTCAGATGTATCAGTCACTAGAAAATTATCATTTGATGACAGTGATCAGCATGTTAAATTTTATTACAGATATTCTTTGATCACAATTTTCCTAAAATCATAACCCAACATATATTTGCTTACAAGTGAGCACAAGTGACTTTACATGAGTTGCTAAATTGGTTCCATTGAAGATCCAGCAAGGTTTAGGCTAGAAAGATGATTGTGCTCCGAGTACGTCCTGTTCTGCATACCATGGACTTATCTGTGGGTACTGCTGTGGCGTCTTCATATCTTTAAGCCTTCGAATTTCCTCATCTTTAGAACTTAGGAGTTTGTTTAAGTTATGTATTTCCTCATCTTTGCAAGCTATTTCATCTACAAGGTCAGTCATCTCCTTCTTACAGCATTGGCATGGGTCTCCATGGGGATTTGTTTCTAGTAAAGCTTCTTGATCCTCGCTCGACAAATCATCAGCCCAAGTTTGTCGTTCAACAACCTGGAAAAACAATGTATGAAGTTGTAAGAAACAATTCAGCAACATGCAATGGTTTAAACGATAACAAAAGTCATAGTTGGACTGGTCCTCTGCGATGGCTATAGTTCATGTATAATAGTTTCAGGTTGGATTTTGATAAAAGTTTGTAATTCATCCAAACCTCATTCAAAAGGTGTACGATCTTCAAATTTGAGCTTTTGGAAAGCACCTCCTTTTGGGCTCTACTCACTAATTCTATAGATAATTTTGGAAAACCAAATGAAATCCATCTAGTCCTAGCTAGGCTAGGGTAATATTTTGATTGAATTACTAGGTTAATAAATAAAAAATATAGTTTTGATTTTTTTTTTAAAAAAGAGCTGAGTTTTGACTGGGTTATTATATGGAAAAAAATATATAGTTTTGACTGGGTTATTATATGTTAACGTATGGAGTTAATCGGGTCCTCAAGGGGCGTGACGTGATGACAAAAAACTTGAGATCTGCACAGTAGATCTCGAGTTCGAGTCTAAGCATGCACTTTTTGTAAGAGCCTGAGACAACCAACTTGGAATAGGAGAGGATTAGCCGAGTCTTGGATCAACCCCCCGGGTCAAGCCAGGTTTACTAAACTAATCCTAACTCTTACATGGAAAACTAAATAAGTAAACCATGCATTAAAGCAATTCATTACACACTTACCTTTTTATTCACCAACTTCCGGATCATCTTTTTAATCCATTGAATAATCTTCATTGGATTCTATAAGAGATTGAAACTGTTCTCTATATATGATCACTGGTTTTGTGGAATGATATCAAGTACTCTTGAATCTTGAAGCAAGCAAACTCGTGGATAAAAGCAATCAACTATCTAGGGTTTGTGTTTTTCAAGCCGGATGGGTGAGAGAACCACTTTTTTTTTGATAATGTTGTTGAGAGAACCACTCGGATACTCGTATATATACTTTTTTCAGCGATCACAGATGAACAGATCATAACTTACATATCCCAGGAAATTTTCGTAACAGCGTGTTAGGAAAAACAACTCAACTATGTATGTCAAGAAATCGAATGGACCAGGCATATGTATTGACCGTGTCAAGATAATTAACTGACATTTGTACAAGGTCAAGAGAATCACTTGATCGTTGTTTTCTTTTAATGATCTGTATAAAATTGAAAACAAAGATATTTTCTCCCATTGGGTAAAATGATGGACTCAATAGTTAAAAAAACCCATAGTTGTTGACTTGTTTTTTGGATACAAGGAAATTGTATATCCCGAAAAATATATTTTATTAATTCAGATGAACGAGTAAAATTCTTAAAAACTTACAGCGGAACTAATTGTCAATGGGCACTATATTTGTAACCATGTCCATTCCGGTGAATAATTCAAAGTTTCTAAAATCTCACTGGTCATATTTTTACTTTTTCCATATGAATTTTTTATTGTATTGACAAATTTTAAGCATGAGATGGAGACCCATCTGGAATTTTCAATTCCAAAGGCAAAAATCTCTCTTCTATAATGAAGGTTTTTTTTTTTTGGTGTCTATACACGTCTATCCTTGGGTATGTTGTAATGCCTTTTTAAGGTTGACCCATCAGGAATTTAAACCTGCCATTGTAGTTGTCACTTCTAAACTTCTTTTGAATTTTACTGTACATTCATGATTGGGAAAAAAAATTGTGGCTTATTGATTGGGATTGAGAAGGGCTGGTTGGTGAAGTTACATATATGTGGGTGTGATAGAAATTAGAATTGGAAAGATGGTGACTGCGATAATAAGGAAATTTTGTGATGCAATAGAGGCAATGAAAAATTAAGCTGGTGATTTTAGGGTTCATGAGATTTGAAAGAGACTGTATTCTTGGTAGGTTTCCAGACGAGAAAAACGAAGAGATTGCAGCAGCACAGCCTCAGAAAAATTGCATCAAGAAGAGAAAAATTGGGTAATCTCATTTAACAAATTGATTAAAACACTAGATTATTTTTTGATTCGAGTTCAGGATGTGTTTGTCGGGATCGGAGAAGAGAGAAAGATCATGTCTCGAGCAGTTTTTTAAAATTATATTATATTATATTATATTATATTATATTATATATGAAAGTATTTTTTTTCCCGAATCTATAAATTTAATTGATGCAAGAAATAAATTATAATACTTAAAAATAGAAAAGTAAAACTGTAATCACGAATAAATTATAAGAGAATCAAGATAATTTCTCTTATATATTATATATAACGTCTATCCATACCTAGCTTGGCCAAAAAATAAATACTTTTCGTGATTTTATATGTTTTCAACTCCTTTTCGTGTTTGATAACGCAAAGACAAGGACCAATCAGATGAACGGCAAGTAATCCTCCCTCTAATATTTTGTCAGATACTTTAGGTGTATTTCAAAAGTGTTTTGAAAAAATTATTTGTTTTTCGTGAATTTATATGTTTTCAACTCCTTTTCGTGTTTGATAAGTATGGTTGTCAAAATCATGATTTTGACACGATATGGAAGGGGTTTCAGAAAATCGAATCGTAAAATCGTAAAATTGTACCTGAATTTTTCCGTACAAAATCGTAAAATCACAGCTAAAATCGTGTGGGTAGAAAAATCGTAAGTAAAATATTTCCGAATACAATATAATATAATTATGGCCATAAAACTTCATTAGTTAAGGTTCATACATGATTCAAAATAACTTAAAAATACATTACAAAATAATTATGTCCATAGAATTTCATTAGGTAAAAACTAACAAATTTAAAATAAATATTTTGCTGTTGTGCTATATAAATTAAAATCAGTCTCATGACCGTCATTTTTCTCGTTATTTTTAATATATTCATCAAAAGCATTACTATTGAAAGACTTATCAATACTAATATTAGTACCAACACTGATATTGCTAGTACTAGCTCCACTCCAACCAATTATTTTGATATCAGGACATAAAAATGATTTAAAAACATTAAAAAAATTTAATTTAAAATAAAAAATAAAAATTTTTAAAGTTAATATTATTGATTTTTAAGAATGATTTCATGATATATATATATGAGAGAGTCAAAGAGAGAGAGATAATATATATATATATATATATAGAGAGAGAGAGAGACGAGGGGCCCTCCAGTTTTAAAATTTTGAAACATTACAGAAAAAGGGGCGGCGGCTTTTAAAATTTTGAGAATTTTGCAGGATCGTAAAATTGGAATGAGTTTGTCCGATTTTATGATTTTAATCGAATTTGATCGAGTTTGACTAAAATCAATTTTTTTACTTGAATTAACAAGATTTGATGAGTTGACTCGCAAAATTATACAATTTTGCAAGTCAACTCGTAATTTTGATAACCATGTTGATAAGTGATTCTCCCTCTAAAATTTGTATATAGTTTAGTTTTATTATTACATTTCAAAAATATTTTTTTAAAAAAATATTTTAATTTATTTTTTATTTTAAATTAAATCCATCCAGCAAAAACAATTAACTCTAATCTATCAAAGAAAAATACACGCAAAGCAAAATGTATAATAATAAAAACAATTAACTCTGATCCATGAAAGAAAACACACGCAAAACAAAATGTATTATAATATTACGTAGTCTTTGTTTATTACTATATAGCAGTGGCACTTTCCAGGAAGCCATCATCAACGCTCTGTGACGATCACTCTGGAAATCAAAACAAGCAGACCCAATAATCTTCTTAATTAAACCTCTTAATTTCCTGATTTTGCATAATCTTTAGATTTAGCCCTGTTATGTTATTAACTTTGCTGTCATTATGACCTCAATTACCTTTATTTAAAACATTATCTCTGGAAATTACCTGAAGAATCCAGCTTTGTTTCTGAAGGATGTCTTGAATTGGGGTCTAATCCAAGCTATCAGAATTACATGAATTATATTAAAAAAAAAAAACTATAAAATCTTGTTTTAAAACATTTCACTATTCACTTCCCCATCCACTACTTTTTTTTCCTTTTAGGTTTCTAAGATGAACAAGATTTATGGTACTTGCTATTCTAACCTGAACAAACTAGCACACTGAATTGAACCAGTCCTGTCAGTTCCACTTCCAACAATTTTCAATCAAGATATCAAATGTTTGTGCTGAAACTTCCCTTGATTAAAGAACAGTAAGATCACGAGAAGGACAAGGAACACTTGTTTCGAACCTGCTAACAGAAAAGCTACCTGGAATTTTCCTACGCAGAAAGAAACTGGGAACCCAATAAGGACCAAACACAGTTCTTAAGATATTAACCATTCCATTTCTAGGTTCAAAACCTCCAGCTACAGGTTTGAATCACTCTTGGTTGTAAGAAAATGAAACAGATAAAGAAACTATGTGAATCAGGCAAAGCCATCAATTATTTTTTCATGACCAGTAGGTTCAAATTAGAAGCTACTTTCAGTTTAAACTTGCGATCTATGTTCAGCAAGTAGTTCTTCATTTATGCAATATCATAACTCTGCTACATAATGCATTGCATACGCTTCTATATACTTGGTGACCATAAAAAAAAACCTGATTGCTCCTGATTTCAATCATGTTTCTCACTCTCATGGACTTTACCCCCATTAACAGCTTGATCAGTGCCCTCAAGCTGCCCAACCTTCACATATTTTTCCATGAATTTATATTCCCAGTCCTGTAAAACTTCGAGCTCATGTTCACTTAAACCTTCAAGGTTCCCATTAAGATCTCGGGGGTCGAAAGACATGAGTGCTAAGGCTCTGCTAGCTTCCCTTCCAGCAAACAATGCATATGGGCCACCAGGACCATAAAACATCCTGCACAGTGCACACCAAGTTTAATTTCAGAATTTTTTTTCAGGCATGACAAATAATTTTATAAGAATTGATAAAAGCACCCAATTGAGAAATGCTTAAGACATTTCGGACCTAATCGACAAAAATTCTATTTTGGGACTCGATTGATAGTGTAATACATTCGGTGCTGATTTGAAGTTTCTCTGCTAATCCGACCGGAAATGTTTATTTTACACGAGGGGGAGGGGGAGGAGAGAGAAAGAGAGGAGTTACCTGGAGCCAGAGACATCATAGATCTTGCCTTTGATAGCCATGAGAAGAGGCTTATTAGGATCAGAACCATTATAAGCTCTCAACTCTTCTTCAGTAACATCTCCTAACTGAACCGGCTCCTGAATTGTTGGTGGTTGCGTTTGTGGTGCTGGTTGGTTGGTGGCGATGCTACTTCTAGCATTGATGGGCTTCTTGTCAAGCTCTTCTGGGTCCACAAACATGCTGCAAACTATCTTGTAAACCACCAACATAGCGGCGGAAATCGTGAAAAAAGCTGCCGGTGATAGGCCAGTGTATGCTTCGATGGTTTCCATTGCAGTTGCGTAGAGGCCCATTTCTTGAATTCCCCTCAATATTTTTTCTTTTTTGCTAATTGGTTTTGGCTTACCTAATGTTCCCACTTTGTTCTTAAAGCTTACCTACTGCCATACGAGTTGACCACCACCCTTTTCCACCAACCTCCTGTTCATCCTTTTCTTATTAATTATTTCTACCCTTTTCAAATAACCCATTGTTCAACTTTATATATATATATATATATATATATATATATATATACACACACAGCTGCTAATTATTTTTTAAAATATTTTTTTATTTTCAAATATATTAAAATAATATATTTTTCTTATTTTTAAAATTTTATTTCTACTGCATTGAATTTGACAATTATAAATTAGAATGAATACATTTTGATATTTAAATATTTTATCTATTTATTTATTTTAACACTTGAATGCTTAAAATTCAATCCAAGCATCATAAGGGAAGATAAGATTGACTTTGGACCAGACAAGATTGTGATGTTCAACAATATATTGAGCTTGGTTTGTAAATAAGTGTATGCTCGGCCCAACGGATTTCAAGAAATAAGGCCAGGCTTCAAAAACAGGCTTAGTCCTGGGCTTCATTAGAATTTAGAATCATAGAAGCCTTAATTAAGGATTAAGGCCCAAAACCTGCCCAGCCCTGAACTCTATTGAGGATAAAGCATACATTTATAATCCCATGTTAGTTTTCTCCATGGTTAAGCTCCCGTCGAGGTTTGCTAAAATTTATATTCATTTTAATTTTTTTAATTAATTATATATATATATATTAATTTAATATGTTAATATATAAAATAATTATTTTAATATATTTTCTTCGCAAAAAAATATTTTTTTTTAAAAAAAAATCACTCAACATCCCTTTGAACTTAAGTAGGTTAACTTGTACATCAACGGATTGACTTGTTTTTTATTTTAATATTTATATAAGACAATGTTGTTTTACTTTTTAAAAATAAAAACAAAAATGTTATAGATTTGAGTACAAGAAGAAAAGGAAGTCAACGTCAATTAAGTTAGCAAGTCAACCCGTTGAGCCAAAGTAGTTCCAAAACTATCGTTTTCTCAACTTTGTGCATGATAAAATAAAATTTAAATTTCATTCCAAATCTATCCTCTATTTTACAATATGATCCTTTCATCACATCATTGTTAATTTGAATGAACTCTAGTTCTAAATCTACCCAAATTACTGAAAAACCAGCCTTAAAAAGAATCATCGTCGGACACTTCATATGTATAAACAAGTTTAGATATTGGGGATTTTTGGGATTTTGGGAATGGATTATGTATAATCTTGTCCAGTTAATAGCTTTAACTAACATTAAAAATGGTTGGATCAAACAACAACAGCCAATATTGTTTATCCAAGGATAGGCTTAGGATGAAATTGAATTTATCTTAATTTTGTAGGCACCAAACTGCAAAGTTTTTTATATAGGAGGACTAAAGTAGGATTTTCCTTATGCTAGACGCCCGCCATGCAGAGGCAGGCTGTGGGCTCTTCGTTTCCCTGTGCTCGACTGTTTCCTCTCATTTATCTCTACTTGATTTCCTTCCAGAGGACGCGTTTTTGCCTACCCAAAAAGTCATACAAGATTGGATCAGGGAGAAACCTTTCAGCTGTCAATTTCAATCCATTTTTACCCTGAAATTTCTGCTTCCTTTTCATTCTCTTTTTGCATCGGCATTATTGGAGTGCAGTTGCTATTGTTTTTTAATGTATTTTTGATTTAAAAATATATTAAAATGATATTTTTTATATTTTAAAAATTATTTTTAACATCATCACATGAAAATGAATTGATGACACCATTTTTTAATTTAAAATAAATATTTTTAAATATTTTTTTTAAATTGTTTTTGAATTTAAGCGTCAAATAAAACCTTATTAGATGCGGTACACGTCAGGGCTGACTTACTTTTTTCAACCTACAACACAATTTTATTTTTATTTTTATTTTTCTTTCTCACTTGGTGTGTGAGTTGTTGAATCATATGAGAGAAGATAAATAGGGTAGGACCCCGTTGGAGTACCATCCACTTCCAAATAATAGAGATATGGGAGATAATTATAAGCATTTTGGGAGTATCTTTGGATATGGTGTTTTTTTTTAAAAAAAATTAAATTATTTTCAATATTTTTAATATCAAAAATATTTTTTAAAACATATATATAAATATTATTTTAATATATTTATATGTCTAAAACACTTTAAAAAACAATCACTGCTATACTCTCGTATATTTTAGAGTTATTTGACATCATTTTGCTTCTATTTTAGATGCTTTTTAAAAATAATTTTGGTTTGAAAAAATATTAAATTTATTTATTTATTACTGTTTTATATGTTTTTAACATGTTAATATTGAAAATGAATAAAATATTAATTAAATATATTTCAAAACCAGAAATTATTTTAAGTACATGAAACTAGTTATATTTATGAACTTGGATATTGAGATTTGAAATCCATAATTCAGATATGGAAGGATAATTATGTATGTGATTTTATATTATTTTAAATATAGTGCAATTATTTTGTATGTAGTTTAATTATGCAATTAATAAGAGTAAGTTATACAATTAAATCATTACTTTTAATAAACCCTCTAACAATAAAATAATTTTTCATTATATTTAAATAAAAAAATAATTTAAAATAAAAAACTCCACCAAACCCATTTACTCCCCTCCCTGTGCCATCTGCATCACCATCTCCAAAAAACCCTACATCTCCCTTCTCCCTCCCTTCTCCCGCAGCCCCCCTCCCTAGCCAGCACCCACCAGAACTCTCTTCTCCCCCGTACCCACCCAATCCAGCACATCCAGCAGCCCCCCCTCCCCACCACACACACAGCCAGAAGCCCACACCCCTATGCACACAGCCAGCAGCCCCCCCACCCCACCCACAAACACACACAGCACACAACACACAACACGCACAACCACCGTCTACAACAGAGGTATTTTTTTAATTATTTTAATTTTTAGCTTCTCTCTCAAAACATATAAAAATAGCTACTCATTTAAAGAAAAATCATTTTGACTCCTGGTATGGCTCTCCCATTGGAGAGCTGAAAAAGAATAAAAAAAGCTAAAAAGACAAAAATTTAACTTTGTCTATTAAGATGGCTATACCGTTGGACCTGCCCTAATAGTTATTCTCCCATCAGCTATAGTTTGTGTTTTAATTTGATTTAATTAATTTCACTATCAAAGTACGAAAAAAATAGATTTTTTGGTTAGCTCATTTTATATGCGTGCTAGTGAAGCAACCTCAGGTTGGCTATTAAAAAAAAATTACTTGATTTAGAGACTGAAATTGCAATTGGATGTGAGCTACAAAGTCTGGCACGAGGTGGGAAATTTAAGGTGGAATCGATCAGTACGAGGAACCCCACATGGAATTTTGATCTCTGAAGCCATGTCAGTATTAGTCACTTATTAAATTTAAGTGATATTATGGATTTTATTTTTATTTTCATCATATTTAGTTTTAAATATTAATGTTATTTAAATGTGTTCCACCACTTTCAAAATATCCATACATTATTAATAAAAAAATCAGCAATGAATCTTTGTTGCTGTTAGGTAATTCAAATTCTCAGCAATGGAAATTATGTTGCTTATTATAACTCAAAGTGAAAATTACAATAGATTTTTTATTGTTATTTTATTAGCAACAAAAAATCCATAGCCGATAACAATAATGGTTTTTCTATTGGTAATTACCGGCAACAGATTATTCATTGCAGATAAATTAGCAACTACACATTTGTATATGATATTTTCCAAAACAAATTTCATTAATGATATTTTTTGCAACAAATTTTCATTTTATCAGTATCGGATTGAGTAGTTGCTAATTACCTCATTTTTAGTAGTATCAGGGGAGGGGTGTTTGACTTTGCATTTCAAAAACGTTTTTAAAAAAAAATTATTTTTTTTTTGTTTTTAGATTATTTTAATATACTAATATTAAAAATAATTTTTTTAAAATAAAAAATATTATTTTAATTCATTTATAAACTAAAAAACATTTGAAAAACAACATCCTCCATCCACATTCTCACACATCAGGCATGAGATGATCTGTGAGCATGGTTTGAGTTTTTTCTGTGTGAACGGCATTGACATTTACCGTCAGACAGAAAGGTCAAGTATAGACTTATCAGAATTCTAGAAGTGATAAGATAATTTTAAAGTATGTTGTCAGAAACTACCTGACACTGCTGGACCGGAAGCTTTTCTCCAAGTGGGGCAACCTTGTAGGTCAATAGTATGATTCCAGGAAAGTTTGCGATATCCGTGGACATTACAATTTTGAAAGGCAGACGCGGGTCCTACTTGCAGTGTAATGAAGCTACCTTTTTTGGAATTATTACATGCATTTTCCTATCCAATGTGTACATACTTGAGTCTTTGTGATGATATATATATATATATATACGTGTGTGTGTATTGTGAGAGAGAGAGCATCGATTGTTTGTTGTGGCGTACTTCTCTTGCATTATTTGCAATTTGAAGATTTGTGAGACATTATGAGTCGTATCAAGTTGGAAAGATCTCCTTCAATCTCTTCATGCTTTCCAGAAAGGTTTTCTGGTCCGAGTCCGGAAATTAGTACTTCAACATCTGGGAGATGGTATCCAACAACTTCGTATTCACACCAACTCCCTCGGTCCATGACTTCTCTTCCAGAAACTGCAGTTGATAAACATCTTGTAATTGATATAAATAATCATGAGAGTTCTGTTCCATCACCGGCTGCTGCCCAGCTTCATGGAGAAAATGCAAATGGGTCTCTTCAGCGGCTCCAATCACTTTTCAGCACATTCCCCAATTCAGCACCTGCAACTCTTTGCTCAGAGCGGACTGTGACAATGGAGTTGACCAAGCAACAACCTGTTTCGGCACCTGCTAGCATTGACCTTTGTAGCAAACCTGCAGCTTCACCTCTCCCAGCTCCTCCGATGATTTCACGTGGTTCTGTGAAAGGTCAGTAGACAGAAAGCATAGATTGTATAATTTGTTGCCAGTTTTTGTCTTATGCATCCTGAGGAGTTGAGGTAAGCATATGAGAATTAATGATTGATTTATTTCACGACAGGAAATAGAAGAACCACTGGGCTTACCGTATACGCACCTCTATACCAAGCTGCAATGAAGGGTGACTGGGAAAAGGCTGACGAGTTCATCAAATCCCATCCAGGTGCTATAAATGTTAGGATCACCAAGGAGATGGACACGGTTCTCCATATCGCAGCAGGGGCTAAACATAACAATTTTGTCGAGGAGGTGATCAGGTCGATGACGCAAACCGATCTAGCCTTACGGAACAAGTACAATAATACAGCTCTATGTTATGCAGCTGCCTCAGGAGTCACCAAAATAGCAGAAATGATGGTGGGCAAGAATGGAAACTTGCCAATGATGAGGAACAACAGAGGAGTGACACCTCTTTATATAGCTGCGTTATTCGGACACAAAGACATGGTCTGGTATCTCTACTCTGTCACTTCAGATGAATGTTTAACACGAGATGACTACATCGGTCTGCTTATTGCCACAATCAGCACCGATTTGTTTGGTAAGAAATTGCTCCCGTTACTCAATGAATAGCATATTGATTAGGGCCTGGCCTAACTAAACCTTTTTCTGTATTCATAGATGTAGCTTTGAGCATCATTCAGCACCAACCAGAATTGGCAATCCAGCGAGATCTAAATGGGGAGACAGCACTTCATGTCTTAGCTCGAAAGTCATCAGCATTTGCCAGCAAAAGTGGGCTTGGAATTTGGCATAGAGTTATTTATCCATGTGAGTATTTTATGTTGCCCCCTTACACATTCTTTCCACATATTTCTTACATCTTGAATCTTCAGACTTCAATTGTTGTTATTTTCTTACATTTTAACTGTTGGAGTTTAAATACTTATTAGGGATCTTTGTGGAAGTGCCTACCAAATGTGGCTGCCCATCTAGCATCTTCCAAATCCATAGGCACAGGAGTAATGAAGGTCTGTTGATTAAATTTAAACTTATGACCACTTTTCCAATGCATTTTAATCAAAAGCTTTCATCAACATACAGGCATATGGATCTTTACCTTGTCTGTTTAAAAGAGAAACTTTTAGAGTCTCAATCTTATCAGTTTATATCGGTACAGATTTTGTTCAATGATTAAATTAATACTTTCATAGCAGTAAAATTTGACTTGGAAATACTTAGCAATTTGGGTTCTTGAATCATGGCAGAACCTCTCAGCTTGGCGGGGCAACTTTTCCGTGCAATACAAATGAATGGTATGCTGAAGTAGTAATGAGTCCATTGAGTTCTCATTAATAAGTTCATTTTCTGAGTTATTTTCTTTTACAGTCCCAGGAATCAAGGCAGTTTATGACAAAAAGTTGATGCACACACAAGTTCTTGAGCTGGTTAAGCTGTTGTGGGAACAAGTTCTGTTATTGGATGACTCACAAATTGCAGAGTTACTCGCAAGCCCCTCACAGCCACTCTTCGTTGCGGCAGAGTTCGGAATTGTGGAGTTTATAACTGCACTTTTACGCTCTTATCCTGATTTAATATGGAAAGTTAATGAGCAAAGTAGAAGCATTTTCCACATCGCCGTCGCACATCGCCAAGAAAAGGTCTTCAGCCTCATTAATGATATCGGAGCGCACAAGGACATGATTACTGCTTATAAAGATATTAACAATGCCAACATTTTGCATCTGGCTGGAATGATTGCACCTCGGGATAAACTTAATGTTATCTCTGGCGCGGCCCTTCAGATGCAGAGAGAATTATTGTGGTTCAAGGTTCTTTCCGAACCCAGAACTTTGTCATACTTCGATTTCGAATCTACATGATTGTTTATTTTCTTACTCTGGTTTTCTATGCAATATCTTCAGGAAGTTGAGAAGAATGTGCAGCCTTCATTGAGGGAGATGAGAGACAACAATGGCAGAACACCTCGAATGATATTTACCGAAGAACACAGAGGCCTGGTCAAAGAAGGAGAGAAATGGATGAAGAATACTGCTTCATCGTGCATGCTTCTTGCTACACTAATCACTACAGTGATGTTTGCTGCAATTTTCACAGTACCAGGAGGCAATGACAATAACAGAGGCACCCCGATTGTTTTGGCGTCTACATCGTTCATAATCTTTGCCGTAGCCGATGCGTTTGCTCTATTCTCTTCAGTTACTTCTATTTTAATGTTCCTTTCCATACTTACTTCACGTTACGCAGAGGAAGATTTCGTAGAGTCCCTGCCGAAAAGATTGGTTGTAGGTCTGGCAACACTCTTTTGCTCCATAGCAGCCATGCTTGTAGCATTTGCTGCTACCTTCTGCATTGTGCTTGACCATCGATTGAGATGGATTGTTGTCCCTGTTTCTCTAGGTTCCTCTGTCCCTGTAACTTTATTTGCGTTCTTACAATTTCCACTTTTTGTTGATATGATCCATTCTTTATATGGGGCTGGTATTTTCGCCCGAAAAAGTATAGATATGCTATACTAATAATAGTTTAGCAGAACATTCTTGTGACACTTGCTTAGGCATTTGACTAGCATCTGAGCTCTCGATTTCGACCCTGGAAATTATGTGCAAAGAGAAGTTGAGTTTCAGAAGCCATTTCAACTTTCTTTTGGTTGAAACAAAGAAATGAATGAGCTGGCTCAGACGAAACTCGGCAATGTTATGTTGATCCATTCAAATAAGCAACAATTAAATGGTGTATCCAGAGGTGTGACATGATAATAAAAAGCTTGAGATCTGCACAACAGATTTCAAGTTCAAGTCAGGACATATATTTTTCATTAGAATCTGAAATAACTAGAATTTTACTCGATCATCTAGGCCCACATAATACGTTTTCCGGGGATGAGGTTTGCTCAAATAAAAAAAACAATTAAATGGTAGTTGAATTTAAATTTCAACAAAAACTTAAATATATAAATGCTGTCTAATCCCAGCATGATCCTTGTGATCTTCATGGTTGTTCGTGAGATATCCCAGCATCACCTTCATGTTTTGAGTTGCCTAACACCCTCAACCTCTTTCATTTCTTGCAAGATTTTAATGGTGGAGGAAGGAATTGTGAAGCTGCTAGCCTCTTTGACTCATGACCTTTTCAAGGTTGCTTTCAAGTAAAGCTAACAATTGATGGATGAGATTCTGATGAGGAGGGTTGCATAAAGTCCTTTCCATCAAGAGTGTTAGATACTCTGTTTTAAAAATATATTTTTTAAAAAATTATTTTTATTTTAAATTATAATTTTTTAATATTTTTAAATTATTTTTATATATTGTTGTTAAAAATAATTTTTAAAAAATAAAAAAAATATTATTTTGATGCATTTTCAAATAAAAAATATTTTAAAAACAATCATAATCATAATTCCAAACAATTACTAATAACTTTGAAGTTGTTTGACACTGCGTTTCAAAAATATTTTTGAAAAAAAATAATTTTTTTATTAATTTTTTTAATGTTTTTAGATCATTTTCATATGCTATGTCAAAAATAATTTTTTTTTTTAAAAAAACTTATTTTTATATCTTTATAAATAAAAAATACTTTTAAAAGTAAACCACCATACTACCCAACCAGCAATTCATCTAAACCATACAGGAACTCTGGACAGGGAAATTATTAGCTTAGTGGTGGTGTCTTTTTCTATATTGTTCCAATTTTATGATTCCATGTTTGCGGACTGACCATTACCTAGGTAACCCGGAGTTTAAACCGGGCCGGTTTTTTATAATTTTTTTGATATAATAAAAAACTTAGATTAATCTTTACTTTATAACTGTATAAAAACTCCTTGACTTTCTTTTTTTTTTTATAAAAAAATGATATACTTTTTATTTTTTATAAAATAAAAAAATTAAATTGACC
Organism: Salix arbutifolia; assembly: GCA_025169955.1. Taxonomy (NCBI): domain Eukaryota; kingdom Viridiplantae; phylum Streptophyta; class Magnoliopsida; order Malpighiales; family Salicaceae; genus Salix; species Salix arbutifolia. Next base: position 12,464,878 of record CM045916.1, on the reverse strand, counting down.
TGAGTTTATTCAGAAAATAAATTAAATTCACGATCATATTATATTTAAAAACTATAGTTTCAAGTTCTCGGCTTACATCATGTAAGAAAAAAAAAATTAAAAAATGAAATGAATATTGATTTGAATCCATAAAATCACGTAACTAATATCTCCAAGTTAGATTCACTACGGATTTGGCAACCATCTTTTCGGCTGGATGAACTTGAAAATGTGATGAACAAGTCACTCTGTAACCTTATCTTGCACTTCAGTTCATATACTTTTCTTTAATGGAAAATAATAATAATTATTAAACTTGTTGAACACATTATTATGTATTATTGCATAAAAATAAACAAATAAAAAAGCTGATTTGATTATTTCAAGAATGTCATTAACACCTCTTGATGTTATTTTCTTTATCAAATCGTTAAGCAACGTACTGAATTCCCCCCCTATCATTATCTCGAGGAAGAAAACACTCTAAATGTTTAATTATTTATTAAATATATTTATAATAATCAATAATAATTATTTCAATCCCCCTATTTATGATATATTTATAAATATTTTTTTTTAAAAAACAATCATAACTATACTCCTAAATCTAAAACTTCTTTTTTTAATCATTATTCCTCAATCATATTTAATAATATCTATTGTAATACATTTTAATAAAAAATAAACTAATATATTTAATTAAAATTTATTTCAAGTTTTAGATGGACATTCTTATGATTCTAGTCAGTATTGATCATTGTTGTCAAATTTAGTTAGGATTTGACTCGAAAAAAATCACCAAATCAATTAATGTCATCATGTTAACTGGGGTAATTTGTTTTTTAAATAAACTAAAATAGCATTATCTCATTTTTTAATATATTTTTAAATAAAAAAAACTCTAAAAAGCAAAACCCCCCAAAAACGTTGACTATCCTTCTCAAAATCACGTTAAGCTACTTCAGAACATCAAAAGACGTGGCATCTTCTGACGCTCCAGCTGGACATTATAACCGTGCTACGACACTCACCTAGCCCTCCTCCACCACCGCTAGCAGAAATTATGAGCGAGAGATTAAAAACCAGAACCCCCAAATCCTTAGATTCCAGCAAACTTCCCCACACTATGGCGCGAAAATCCTCTCTATTAAAACAAACCCTTATTCTCTCTGCATGCACGATCCTCATCATCTACGCCTTCTTCAACACCTTCCTCAGCTCCTCCACCGCCGCCGCCACTGCCGGTATTTCCGCCAAAACTTCATCTCTCTTCGCCGAGCAAATTTCTCGAGAAAATCTCGAAGAATTTCCCGTGAAAGTGACGGGAAGTGATAAGAAAGTTAGAGTTTTCATGTATGATCTGCCCAAGAAGTTCACTACTGGAATTATCGAGAGTCACGCGTTGGCGCGTGGCTCTTCTGACTTGTCCAAGGTGAGTTACCCGGGTCACCAACACATGGGTGAATGGTACATGTATTTGGATCTTTCCCGGCGCGATTTGGACCGGTTTGGGTCACCTGTGGTGAAGGTTAATGACCCGGAGGAGGCTGACCTGTTTTATGTTCCGGTCTTTTCTTCTCTCAGCTTAATAGTGAATCCAGCTCGTGTCGGGACAGTACCCGGGTCGGATCCGGTTTATAGTGATGAGAAGATGCAAGACGAGCTGGTGGAGTGGTTGGAGGAGCAGGAGTATTGGAGGAGGAATAATGGGAGGGATCATGTAGTTTTTGCTGGGGATCCGAATGCACTTTATCGGGTCTTGGACCGTGTCAAGAATGCGGTTTTGTTATTGTCAGATTTCGGGCGGGTTAGAAATGACCAGGGGTCCTTGATTAAGGATGTCATCGTGCCTTACTCGCATAGGATTAATGTTTATAATGGCGATATTGGCGTGGAGGAGAGGAAAACGCTCTTGTTTTTCATGGGCAATCGGTACCGGAAAGATGTGAGTTTATTTTCTTAATGTCTATGTGAAGTTGCTGAAATATTTATTGTGTGTGAGAAATTAAAAGATAAAATTATTGATGAATTAATGTGTTTATGCCCTCGTTTGGTTAAAAGAAGGGTATAGGTGTGGAGAATTGATAAAACGTTTTTCGTTATTCATGGGTGTATAGGAAAGATGATTGTTTTTAAAGATTATAGAAACTTGTTAGAGAGCTGTTAATTATGATTTTGAGAAATTGAAAGATAACATTGTTATGGGTGTATTGTGAGGTAGCACTAAGGGTTGTTGCTTTAAGTATCTGCTAACCAGTAGTGAGATTAATGCATTGTAGTTCCATAGACAAAAATAGGTGCTTATATGTCACTAATGGTTTGTTCCCTTAAGAATTACTTGTCATGGTAGGTAGAGATACCAATAAATAGTTTTGTTTGAAGTGACTATCCTTAGTACTGCCCCAAGTGGATAAATGTGATATATAGCATGGCACCTGAAGCTGTTAAATTGAAAGAAAAATATCACCTTTACTGATATTTAGGTCACCGTTATTCATGATTTCTTTGAATGCTTTGTGTTTACAGGGTGGGAAAATTCGTGACCTGCTTTTTCAAATGCTTGAGAAAGAAGAGGATGTTGTAATAAGGCATGGCACACAATCTAGGGAGAATCGACGCACAGCTACACATGGCATGCATACTTCAAAGTTCTGTTTGAATCCTGCTGGCGATACTCCTTCAGCTTGCCGACTTTTTGATTCCATTGTTAGTTTGTGTGTTCCATTGATAGTCAGTGATAGGATTGAGTTACCTTTTGAAGATGTCATAGACTACAGAAAGATTGCAATTTTTGTGGATACTGAGTCTTCTCTGCAGCCAGGATATTTAGCTAGAATGCTGAGAGCAGTATCCACTGAGAAAATTCTGGAATATCAGAAAGAGATGAGAGCGGTAAATTCTACATGCCTTTTCTTATAATCCAACCATCTATATTGCTGAAGGTGTTGCCATTATTTGTTGCTCTCTTCTTAATCTTTCATTGCATTGTCATTGTTCTTTAGCTGTCACAGTTATTGATTTTGGGTATTCTTGGATAGAAATGATGAATCTTTTGTTAGAAGTAGGGATTTGGAATTCCTGTCTAAATTAAATAGAAGTGGGATGAGGGAGCGTTATACTTGTAAAAACTGAAGTTTTTTCTTGGCTGTAGAAATGATGCAAGAGGTTTCAAGGAAAATAATTTTTCCTTAGTTATTTTTATTTTTGACTATTTGGTCTAGAAAATTAAATATTATGATTGATAATTTTTTCCCTATTTTGTTCAGGACCTTTATTCCTTTTCCTTTATTTTCAGGTTTCCTAGTTTGTTTATATCAGTTTTTGGGTCTTTTAAGCTGTAAACCTGAGAAAAAAAGACTAGTAGAAGAGCAGATATTGAGTGATAAAATTTCAAATTAGGATTTTTGGGTGGTGATCCTATTTGGCAAAATTCTGTGCTGCTTTGTGCTTATTGTTTTACCTGTCTTGTTTTTGTCTGCGTCAGGAAAGCTAATTTGATTTTAAACATTTTTTTATATGGATGACCATAATAAGTATCATTCCTTGTATGCTGAACAAAGATTCAATAAAAAAATAGCTTTAAAAGTATTGAACTAATTAAAAAGCATGATCTTAAACATTTTTCCTAGGGATGAGCATAATAAGTACCATTACTTGCATGCTGAACTATGATGGAATAAAAAAAGAAGAAGAAGCTTTACACATGTATCTGCAGCTATATACTTACATTCCATTTATTCCTTCATCTTTTATTTTAGTGTTGAAGTCATTTCCTTAGTGATCAAAACTTGTTGCACCATCAGTAGCATATATTTTAAAGGCTGCTATTTTGAATTGTATGATTCAGGTGAAGCGATATTTTGTATACGGCGATTCAAATGGAACTGTGAATGAAATATGGCGTGAAGTAGCACAAAAACTGCCTCTTATTCAACTGATGATTAATCGTGACAAACGGCTTGTTAAGAAGGATTCTACTGAACCGGACTGTTCTTGTCTATGTACAAACCAGAGTGCACTTATCAAGTCCTTGTGATACCGAGTTCGTCCTGAAACAGATGCAAAAGCTTAGTTAGATGCAGCCAGATGTCCTCGCAGAAACGGCTCTTTCCTAGGTCCAGAAGGATGAAAAATGTTAGTGCATAGCATTCATTGGATGAAGTAGAAGGAAGGAGCCCCCTGCTCCTTGAACACGTTTGTTTTAACAGTGCACAAAGGTGAGGAAACCATCTTGTTAGAGAGAATTGCTCCTGGGATAGGTTGGTTTTAACTATGCACCAAGGTTGTGAAAGTGTTTTCTCAGCAAACATGGTTGAAGATTTCTTTTTCCTATTCTTTATATAATTTTTCATAAGCTCACAACTCATGCTATGTAGTAGAATTTGATCGGCCTCGATATTGGACTCCCATTTGTGATTGTAGTAGTTGTGTACATGTAGAAAATAAAAGTACCATAATCTTCATTGATTTTTTCATACCAGCTTTATCCTTGCTGCCTGCTTTGTTAACTAATTTTCTGCTGGTAAATTAGCGGTACTGTTCTTACAACACTTGTATAGTGTTTTGTTTTTGTTTTGGGATAGAAAAGACCGGAAATAATGAGAACATACACGTGCTTGATAGAAAAAACAGGGACACAAATAATGTTTGTCTGTTGCTGTAAATATTTTATACAGTGCCATTAAATTTTGTAATTTCTTAGATTAATATTGCATTTATTTAGATAAATGAAGATTAGACATGCCCTAATTGTTTATGTCAGACATCGTGAAGATTTTAATGATGATTATTCTTTTCTCAATAAATAATAAATATTTAATTTTTAGTTGTTGCAAAAGTGTGGTATTTTTGGAATTAAAGAATAAAAAATAATAAATATTGTCATGTCTTTGCTGCACTTTTTTTTTTTTTTTTACAAAAAATGATTTTCTTATATATCTTTCTTCGATCAAATATATTTTTATCATTATTTTCTTAATTTTATTATTATTTCTAAACAAGGTTAGAAGATATAATTTTCTAATGTCTAAGGCAGGAGGAACCTCAACTCATGGCAACATGTTCATCCTCACGTTCAACACACTCATTTAACAATTTATAAATATACTGTAAATGTCAATTACTAATTTATATTTAGAAATTAAGTTTTCTCATAACAAAAAAAATTGAGTGATAAAAAAAATATTTTATTTGACAAAAATGAAAAGAAAAGTATCCCCCCCCCCCCAATACATATTAGCTTTAGGAACTGGCGTGTTGGATGAAAGGAAGATTTACTTGATTCCTATATTATATTCTATACTTTTCGTTGAGGTTCTGTTTTGAAAAAATAAAAAATAATTCTTTTTAGAAATGGAAGAAAATCCATGTGAAATAATTCTCTTTTCGTTTCATTTCCTTTCCTAGTCACTTACCTCCTTAATTCAACCCCTCTCGCTTACTTGGATAAGTGTTTTTTTTTAATAGAATATTTGATAGTATATTAACTGTTATTTTTTAAAATATGTTTTAAATTGAAATATATTAAAATAATATATATTTTTTATTTTTATATTAACACATTAAAAGGATATGAAAACACTCTAAAAAAATTAAAAATTCTTAAATATTTTAAAAAATGTTTTTGAAATGCAAAAATAAACAAGCAATTAGTATTGGTTGAAAGCAAAATCATGAGGTAATAAACAAAATTTAAAATATGAGCTAAGAGTTATATTTCGAATCTAGCGAATCTAGCAGGCAAAATACATAGGAGTAATACCCATGGAGTTATTTTAGCGGCTATTCAAAGTTATTATTGCTTTGTGACATTCTGTGATTCATCTGCAGAATAGTTTGCAATGGTTTACAATGTTTAATATGGTTTGTAGATCATCAAAAACATAACATGTAGTTTTATTACACAATTCGCAAATAACCTCGGTTGCAGTCTTAGAGATTACAGAGGATGGATAAAAATCTCCATTTGTAAGGTGTTCATAGGATACAGCTAAAACAAAGATTCAGATCAAATATAAAAAAAGAATTCAAGAAAGTGAGGCCATGGGGAACAAAACGGTACAATCAAGCTTCAAGATGAATTTATTCAAATCTTTAACCAGGCGGCCATTTCATTTGTCTTCCACCCAGGACATGCAAGTGGAGATGATAGACAGATTGACCTGAACAGAGAGACCAGGCCATCAGCACAGTAATGGATGGAAATAACACTAACAGAGACTAGAAGTTACAGAAATGAGGTGAGAGCTTACAGGCACCGGGGCCATTGTTGATAACAACACGAAATCCATCGAGGATGCCTTCCCTTTCAGCCACTATTTTCGCAGCATATAAAAGTTGGCCCAACACCTCTCCATGTCTGGCTTCTGCCTGATAAAAAGGAAATACACAAGGTAAGTACCATTTTAAATTACAAAGCTGGATCAAGTCATTTCAAATAAATACTGATTTACAACACACTCATAGAAGATACAGTTTATACGTTGAGAAATTGTTTCTATTCTATAGGTTTATAATTTTTTTGCAGGCTACAGTCTTACAGATGCCTTATAGTAGAAAAAAGAGAGGGAATAACGGGTTCATTTTGGTGCAAAATAAAGCATGCAGAAGGGAAATCTACAAGTCAAGTCAATGGTATTCCATACGAAGGAGAGAAAACATAAACATTTTTGAAATATATAGTTAGATACCATGTTAAATTTCTCCGTGTTCTCATATCCATCCATTTGGTCAAGTATGCTCAGTGAAAATTCATAATTTTGCATCAACGTAATGTGTTCGAGCACGTGTCCGTGCATTCAATGAAAGATACATGACCATTACTAACCTTCCCAAGGTGTGTCAATCCATCCCTGGCCTTTGGAATGACCAGAACATGAACAGGAGCCTGAGGATTGATGTCCCTGAAAGCTAGGACCTTTTCATCCTCGTATACAATGGATGAAGGAATTTCCTTTGTTATGATCTTGTCAAAACTAGATAGGAAAGGTAAAACTGTCATCAGCATGAAAGCAGTGCAATAATCTTCTAGAATTATCACTCCAACATGTCACAGGAAAGATGGCTCTGTCTTCCTCTCACCCAAACACAACATAAACCTCCCAGGCTCCCCTCCCTTCCCCTACAGACAGACACAAACTTCAAGTTTCAGATATCATCACTTGTTTCCTGAATCTACACAGGTGAAGATTATCATTCATTTCTCAGCACCTCAAACAAAGATTCTCACCCAATAAAACTTCGCTATTTTGAAACTGCCAATTTTGGAGTAATTGGAAGCCTCTTTTCAGAATTTTATTTTGACAAGGAGTCTCTATAAGGAACTAGCAAGTATTGACTATGATTATTGAATGCTCAAGTGTTTTTGAAACCTTGTGATAAAAAATAGGGTTGCTGGACGTCTGATAGGGAATGTCTAAAACGTCAATGTAAGAGGTTGTCAGACTATTTTTAAAAACAAGAGATCAAACCAGGTATGTCACAAGTAATGATACATTGTTGGAGCTCCACTGTCGGCACTGGCTGCAGCTGCTTTTGCAGAAGCCTCTTCATCGTGTGTAGCATTAGTGCAAAACAGAGATCTAAATAATAGAATCAGAAGAAATCAAGAAATCAGCAAAAGAGTCAAAGTGACAGTTAAACTTTTCTCTGAAAATCTAACGGAATAAACAATAATTAAAACATCATAAGCCCAATCAAGAATAAACTGACTATAAAAGAAGAGGGAATAGCTAAAGGATCTTTGCAGCATCATTCAAATGAGTGAGGGAGATTACTGTTCATCCAAACTGAAAGTACGACACCAGGATACTGAGGTACAACCTCCAAAGCTGCTTGCTCTAAAGAAGTTTCATTTCATAATCTAGATATGATGCAAGCTTCAGAAGATTCAAGGTCTAGAAATAAAGCATTCAATCATCCCAATAATTAGGTTTTCACTGAACTGACACTTTCAAAGCATGAATCTTTTCTCAGACCAAGGGTTCACACTTGTTTCATGAATTGCAAGCTGTACATTTTCACATTTAATAACCACAATTTCGATCGCAGCCAAATTTGAGGGAGCATGATGATATAACTGTAAGTGAAGCAACAAACTTATCGACCAAACCCTTAAACAACTTCCACAATCATGCAATAAAAAAGAAGAGCCACTCTAATGGGTATCATCCCTCAAATTCAAACAATGAAGTAACATAAAATCCTAAGCAGAACATAATAATTACGACCCACTACAGAGTTTACCATGAATAACGAAAAAAATCAATACTTTTTAGGCCATGAATTGACAAGTACCATCAATACAGAGATCATAGAAAGCAAGCAGTAATATTTACCCAATATAATACGAAAAGAAAAGCAAAAGGTCATTCAAAATACCTTTGAGAATGGTTAGGATGAAGGAACTTAATGGAATTGAAACTAGAGGTTGCCCTTGGTGAGACTCTCACATTTGAGAATGCCCTTGTAGTTACTGCACAATTCCTGTTCATATAAAAACATTAAACAACCCACAAACTCCATGGCAATGAAAAGTACAAAAGGGGTATGTAGAGGGAGAGTACCTGAGCAGGCTGAATGATTCAATTGCAGCCATGGTTAATAGTTAGTGCTTGAGGGAGTAGCTAATGTATGCAAGTAGTACTTACCTGACAGTATAATCTGGACCGTCAAAAGTCTGTGGGCCAACCCGATTGATATTTTGACCAACGGTTGTTATAAAGCTGAAAACTGGATGCATAAAGCCACCAAAGTTTAAAGGAGCTTTTACTCCTTCTATTATCAATTTATTATCAATTTGGTCCTCTAACTTCTATTCATTTTAATATCATCCCTTATTAGTTATTATTCTCTATTTTACAGCTATTCAACCCTTTCTTCAATGTTATAAAATCCCACCTTAAAAGTCTATGTGGGCCAATTCTTTTTTTAATTCAAATCTCACAATTAAGATTTTTTACTTTATCATACTATATTAGAAAATAATATAAAATTATTTTGGAAAACTTATCTAATTGTTTAAATTTGTAAGTTGAGATAATTATTTAATATTTTATCTTTTATTTTAGAAAAAATAAATATAAAATAATATAAATGTATGCAAATTTTAAATTCAAAGAATTTTCACTTAAAAAGATGTGTTAAAAAATTATATAAATTATATATTAATACATTACCTAATAATTTAGAAAGCACATTGGCTAGTCATCCAGCTAGCTTGATCGTCAAAATGGCTCCCCACTACCATTAATCTCATCTTAGTTTTTCATTGATACTGGAGGTTTATGATGTAATTGTGCACGCAGATTTTTCATTGATACTATGAAATCTCTACTTTGATCATTGGATCTTTAAATATAAAAAAATCTCATTTTGGAACACTAGTTTTATGATTACCTTCAGATTTCATGTTTTTTTTCCAACTTCTATGGTTGTTTCTTTATTATTTTTGATTTTTTGTTTTTATTTCATAATCGATATAGGGTTTATGACCTACTTAATGTTTGCAAACCTAAGACATACTTTATTATTATTATTATTATTATTATTATTATTATTATTATTATTATTATTATTATTATTATTATTATTATTATTATTATTATTATTATTTCTCAGAGAATAAAACTATAAATATATTTAGCCCCTTTCACTCATCAATTTTTTGTTGTCGTGTGCTTTGTTGTTATCTTTAGCTTTCGCATACATCAATTTGTTTTCTTGACTTCTTCCACACCACTCATCATAACTGAGATACTGATGCAACCATTGCATGCAGTAAATGTGGAATAGACATACCAAAGAAGAAGGAAACTACTCCATCAAAGTTGCAATTTCATAATTTTCCATGATAGTTTATAACGAAGATGCTAAGGGAAACCCCACCAACAAGGACTAAAACTGGAACTAAGTTTCTAATTCATGCATTTATAATGAAGGCTTCAGTTCCGGTCAAGGTTGGCAATGCAAAAAGTATACACCTCCTAATTATCAGTAATTGAATGTTCTAATCACTAATCTTGACCCTGTTTTTCACCTTCTTCTCAAAAATTTTGTCATTTCTTTCCCATATATATACGTATGCAGGGCAAGTTATTTTATATATCCTCCTTAAGAAATAAAACCACCAATCAAGGCCATGGCTTCCCAAATCCTGCTCTTATCCATACCTTTGGTGATTTTTACCTTGCTCGTTTATGCTTCCTTCTTTGCTTCTTTTGCTTACTCGGCTAGTACTGGAGCTGAAGTAGCAAATGGAAGGAAGGAAGCGGAAGCTCTTCTAGAATGGAAAGTCAGTCTCGACAACCACAGCCAGTCTCTCCTGTCTTCTTGGGCTGGAGACAGCTCTTGCAACTGGTTCGGAATCAGTTGCGACAGGTCTGGTAGTGTCATCAACATAAGTCTGCCCGGTTCTAGTTTGAGAGGTACGCTTAATAGTCTCAGATTCTCTTCCTTTCCTAGCTTGATTGAGCTTAACCTTCTCAACAACTCCCTCTACGGGTCCATTCCTTCGCATATAGGTATCCTTTCTAACCTCACCATCCTTGACTTGTCTTTCAATAACATTTCTGGTTTCATTCCATCACAAATAAGCTCATTGAAAAGCCTTGGATTCTTTTCCCTAGCTCTTAACCATATCAGTGGCTCCATCCCTAAGGAAATTGGAATGCTGAGTTCACTTTCTCAACTATTTTTGCATCAGAATGATCTCGGAGGATTGATCCCGGCTTCCCTAGGCAACTTGAGCCACTTAACTAATCTCTCTCTCTCTTTAAATGAACTTTCTGGTGGCATACCACCAGAAATTGGAAAATTAGGATCTCTCATTATATTAGGATTGGCATCAAATAAGCTAACCGGTACAATACCGACATCTTTAGGAAACTTAAGAAGCTTATCTGAACTTTACCTTAATAATAACAATCTTGTTGGTCCTATTACTTCTATCGGGAACCTGTCGGCATCCCTCACTAAATTATATTTGTACACTAATAAGCTAACCGGTACAATACCGGCATCTTTAGGAAACTTAAGAAGCTTATCTAAACTTTACCTTTCCGATAACAATCTTGTTGGTCCCATTACTTCTATTGGGAACCTGTCGGCATCCCTCACTATATTACATTTAGCATCAAATAAGCTAACCGGTACAATACCAGCATCTTTAGGAAACTTAAGAAGCTTATCTAAACTTTATCTTCGACAAAACAATCTTGTTGGTCCCATTACTTCTATCGGGAACCTATCGGCATCCCTCACTGTATTAGAATTGTCATCTAATAAGCTAACCGGTACAATACCGGCATCCTTAGGAAACTTAGGAAGCTTATCTGAACTTCACCTTCGGAATAACAGTCTTGTTGGTCCCATTACTTCTATTGGGAACCTATCAGCATCTCTCACTAAATTAGATTTGTCATCTAATAAGCTAACCGGTACAATACCAATATCTTTAGGAAACTTAAAAAACTTATCTTATCTAGACTTTTCAATTAACAATCTTGTTGGTCCCATTCCTCCTGAAATGAACAACCTTACACATTTGATTGTCTTACAAATATATTATAATAGATTGTCTGGGAACCTACCACAAGATGTGTGCCTTGGTGGATTACTTACAAATTTTGCTGCAACTAACAATCATTTCACGGGACCTATCCCAAAAAGCTTGAAAAATTGCAGCAGCTTGTTGAGACTCAGACTTGAGAGAAACCAGCTTAGTGGAAACATATCTGATGCTTTTGGCACACATCCCCATTTGTACTACATGGATTTGAGTGATAATGAATTGCATGGTGAGCTTTCATGGACATGGGAGCAGTTTAACAATCTGTCAACCTTAAAAATTTCTGGAAACAAAATCTCTGGAGAAATACCAGCTGCTCTCGGAAAAGCAACTCATCTACAAGGTCTTGACCTCTCGTCCAATCAACTAGTTGGTGGAATTCCCAAAGAATTGGGAAATTTAAAGTTGATTGAACTTGAACTAAATGACAACAAACTTTCAGGTGATATTCCTTTCGATGTCGAATCGCTATCTGATCTCGAAAGACTTGGCCTGGCTGCGAACAATTTTAGTGCAACAATTCTTAAACAGCTTGCCAGGTGCTCAAAATTGATATTCTTGAATATGAGCAAGAATAGATTCGCAGGGAGTATTCCTGCTGAGATTGGGTCTTTACAGTCTCTTCAAAGTCTCGATCTCAGTTGGAATTACCTGATGGAAGGTATAGCATCGGAGCTTGGACAGCTGCAGCGGCTAGAGGTTTTAGACATCTCCCATAATATGTTGTCCGGTCTCATCCCAACCAGTTTTAGTAGACTGAAAGGCCTTACTAAAGTGGATGTATCCTATAACAAGTTAGAGGGTCCCATTCCTGACATCAAAGCCTTTCGCGAGGCACCATTTGAAGCAATTCGCAACAACAGCAACCTGTGTGGCAATGCTACTGGTTTGGAGGCTTGTGCAGTGCTCATGAAAAATAAAACTATGCACAAGAAGGGCTCCAAAGTTGTCATTTTCACTGTAATTCCTCTGTTGGGTAGTTTGTTGGGCTTGATTGTAGGTTTTCTTATCTTTTTCCAAAATCGAAGAACGAAAAGGTTAATGGAAACACCACAAAGCGTGAGATGGTGCCCTGAATGGGAACTGTGCTATGCAGACATCATTAAGGCTACTGAAGAATTCAACTCCAAATATTGCATTGGTACAGGAGGGTATGGAGTTGTTTACAAAGTTGTGCTTCCATCAGAACAAGTCCTTGCTGTGAAGAAATTTCACCAAACACCAGAGGTTGAGATGACCAGCTTGAAAGCTTTTAGAAGCGAGATTGATGTCTTCATGGGTATACGACATCGAAACATTGTCAAGCTGTATGGTTTCTGCTCTCATGCTAAACACTCATTTTTGGTATATGAATTTGTGGAAAGGGGAAGCTTGAGAAAGGTATTGAACGACGAGGAACAAGCAGTAAAGATGGATTGGGATAAAAGGCTAAATCTTATCAAAGGGGTAGCCAATGCTTTATCATACATGCACCATGACTGCTCACCTCCAATTATTCATAGAGACATTTCCAGCAACAATGTTCTTTTGGATTCAGAATATGAGGCTCATGTCTCTGATTTTGGCACAGCTAGGCTCTTAATGTCTGACTCGTCCAATTGGACATCATTTGCTGGCACCTTTGGGTACACAGCTCCAGGTATGTTGCGTTGTTTCAATATCACCTTCTACAAAAGGTTAGTTTACTTTATGAAAATTATTAACCTATCACGAAGAATATGAATTTATGATTGATTAACCTTAATACAGATAGCTGGTTCTTAGCTTAGCACAAAAGCAATTAAGAAATGCAGCTTATTTTGGAAAAATATAGCATGACCAGTCTCTTTTGCAGAGTTGGCATACACAATGAAAGTGGATGCAAAAAGTGATGTGTATAGCTTCGGAGTAGTAGCTTTGGAAGTGATGATGGGAAAACATCCTGGCGATTTCATCTCATCCCTGATGTTATCGGCTTCCACCTCCTCATAATCACCGATCGGTCACAATACACTCTGGAAGGATGTTGTAGACCAGCGCCTCCCACCTCCCAAAAACAAGCTTGCTGACGGCGTGACACATGTTGCAAAAGTAGTGTTTGCTTGCTTGCAGACCGATCCCCATTATCGGCCAACAATGCTACAAGTTTCTACACAGCTTACAGCTCGTTGGCCACCATTGCCAAAGCTATTCTCCACAATACAATTGGGAGATGAACTTGCTCATAGAAATTTTACTGGTTGAAGTTTTACTGTCTGTTGCTTTCCTGTCTTGTGAAAAACAACTTGTTTGCCAAAATGTAATATTAAATTGTTATTCTGGCAATAAGTTCCCCCTCTCCTCAACAGTTGTTATTGTCTGTCTTAGATATTCAGTCCAAACCCTTACACTCTGTCTGTTTCGAACTTAAATTCGCCAGGTGAAATATTCACATATTTTTAGTTTTCATGAGCAACGGAAGAATTCATCATATTTTCTCATGATGGTGATGCCTGAGAGAAAGACACGAATTGCAAGCAGCATGAATCAGGGGAAGAAAACAGCTCCTTATGCATTCACAAAACTACGTTGTTTAATTTGTTTTGACAACATTATGAATATTTCTACGAGTGATAGAACAGTAGACTTGCAGTTTTATTTGTAATCGGTTTTAGATTTCAATTCAATAGATCAAAAATACTAATGCAATCAGAATTACATGAGTAACTAGAATTGAATGCGTTTGAACCCCAAAGGAAAAGAGTTCGTGAAGTACTAGTAATAGTCATGAGCTGAAATTAGAAGGTTCAACTGAGGAGAGTCGACAATGAAACAGACAGCAGTGAGCAAGTTAAACATAAAACGAGGAAAAAGGGAGATGGTCATGACATGGATGCCGAGAAAGAAGAGGATGTAAGAAAGGAGAAGAAAATGGGTCGACGGAAAAGGAAAAGATGCCCGTTTCCATGACAATGATACGCGTGCTTCAAAATTGAAACAAAATGAAAATATGTTGAAAAATCAAACAATTGAAAGCTCAATAAAGAATGGAGCAGGCTGTTTGTCAAACAGCATAACACATTTCATCACTCTACAAGGCAATCAGCCAATAGCAAACAAAATTCAGCTTTTGTGGTCTCAGGCATGATCCATCAGGCGATCCCAGAAGTTGTAAAGGCTTGTTGAGGAGGCTTTACTTTCAACTTCAAGTTTCATTCAGACCACCCACCTCAAAACCTTTTCCATTTCTCTTCAGCTTCCTTCTACAATTTTAACAACTCTTTTCCATTTTTCTCAAGGTGTAATTCCAGGAACATAAGGGACAGCGGGCCTGGGCTTCTTTATTTTTTCAACCAGCACTGCTTGAGTTGTTAGAACTATCCCGGCAATGGAGACAGCACTTTGAAGTGCACACCTAGAAACTCTACAAGGATCTATCACCCCAGCATTGAGAAGATCTTCATATCTACCAGTCATTGCGTTGTAACCAGTTCTCCAGTCACGAGATCGAATATTCTCCACCACAACTGCTCCGTCAACCCCTGCATTAGTTGCAATTGTTTTTGCAGGTGCAAGAAGTGCCTGTTGCATCACGGGTATGTGTTACAACATGGGAGAAGAAATTTCTCTCCAGTCATTTAAAAACTACTACTTGTAGGGTTTCTCCATGCTATGCACTGCATTTATAACCATTTCAGAACAATGTCCCACTTTATCACTAATTATGAAAGGAACCTTGGTCTGTTTTACAAGCCTATAGTACCAGCCCCTATAGCACTTGTGCATGGTTACTCTTTCACAAAAGCTGCTTATTTCTATTTGAGACACAAAATTCACCAATCCAATTAAAGAAAGGAGCATAAAACGAACATCCCACAAAAAGGAATTAAAATCACCTTAGATCAAATCCCAGTGAGACAAAAGTTTGAAGAAAATAACTTTTGGCAAAAGAAAAGAACCGAGAACAGACCTTTGCAACAATATCAGCACCAGTCTTCTCATTTTCATCTTCCATGGAATTTTTTATTGAGGAAATCTGCTCCAAGAGATGTATATATGTTGCACCACCACCAGGTACTATCCCTTCATCCATGGCAGCAAATGTAGCATTTTTTGCATCTTCAATTCTGAGTTTCCTATCTTCAAGTTCTGTCTCAGTGTGTGCTCCTACCTAAATTTATGCACGTTGCATGCTAAACAAGTTAAATATAAAGGCAACTTTAAAATAAAACAAGACCAAACAAAAGATAAGAGTCCTCTCGTTTGTCTTTATGTTTCTTAAGGAAAACAGGGCAGAAAATTCATCCCTGCTACTGAACTAATGTCACTCAAGGATCCTATGTCCTTAGCATTAATTCTTCACACTTGAAGCCAGATTTGTCAAGATGCCCATCTATGTTTTCTGAAATAATATTGTATACAAGTTTAGCAATTCTTTCTGAGAGCTTGATCACAAACCTTGATTACTGCCACACCACCAGATAATTTCGCAATTCTTTCTGAGAGCTTTCTTGAAAGGGCAGCATTATCTGTTTCAGTAAGATCCTTTTTTATCTGCAGAATTCTTGCCTGAATTTCAGCTTTAGTAGCTGGGTCAGCAACTATGGTTGTTGAATTACTTGTGATGGTAACTTTTCGTGCAATGCCAAGTTGATCAGAGGTTACACTTCCGAGTGTCAGCCCAAAATCACCAGACAGAAAATCAGCACCTGATGAGTTTGGTATGGCATGAATTACTCAGCATATCAGATGCAATGACCTTCCTATGATAATCATATGAGAACAGAAAACAATCTTCAAAAGCATCCAAGTAAACATTATTTTTATTTCCAGTGCATAGACAATTATTTTTAATTGAGACCTTGGTAATCATCAAAGGATTTTACAATCTTAACAAAGCATCCAGGTAAAAAAAAAAATATTTCTAGTATGAAAAAGAGTAATAGTTCTTTGAATTGAGAATCCAAGTAAACAATTTTTTTTATTTCAAGTGCATAGAAAGTAGTTACAATTATATTTAATTGGGACCTGGGTAATAATCATCAAAGGATTTTACAATCTTAACAAAGCATCCAAGTATAAAATTTATTATTTCTAGTACATGAAAAAGAGTAATAGTTCTTTGAATTGAGAAGAGTGGTGATTCTTATAATTGAGACCTCGGCAATTATCAAAGGATTTCTTTATTAACAGGTAATTATCAAAGGATTTCTTTATTAACATGACATACTCACAAGTTTATGCACATGCATGGGTCATACACACACATATAAGAAAATCCAGTGGAACACAAATGTGCACACTTTGGACGGCTCACATATGTAACACAAACCCAACTCGCAATGAAGATAAATAATTCAATAACTGATGTCAACATATTACAGCTTAGAATAACCAATTTAAGCAGGAAAGAAAGATGCAAGTTCACCTGTCATAAGAGCAATGTCTTGCAACAAAGCTTTCTTTCGGTCTCCAAATCCAGGGCATTTGACAACAGCAACATTGAGCAAACCTTTCATTTTGTTCACCACTAGAGTTTCCAAAACCGGCTTTGATATGTCCTCGGCAATGATTAACAGCGGGACACTGAGTTGGGTAGTCTTCTCCAACAAGGGAACTATTTCTTGGACATTTGCAATCTTCTGATCTGTTACTAGGACTTTGGTCTTGTCAAACTCCACCAAAGACCTTTCCTGGTTTGTGATGAATTGGGGAGACATATACCCCTTTTCAAACTGCAGAGAAAGAACACAAAACTTAGCTCGCAATGAAAATATACATACTTGTAAACACAGAAAAAGTTTAAAATTATCCACTCATAGGAGGTAGAGCATTTGCATAAATATTGCTACCCTGTTACTGAGAAAACAAAATAGTTAACCTGGAAAGTACAAAAAGCAGAAGCTCAACCATCCTAAATATTAATAGATAGATGAATGGTATAGCCATTCAGACTATGACTGATGATGTCATACAATCATAAACTTCTAACATAAACATCGACATTAAGCTAATTTTCCAGTGATTTATCTAACAAGATTTTTCAAACCAAATTGAGAGCTAGAATCAGCTCAATCACCTTCATTCCTTCTTCTATTATCACAGATGTATCAGAAGTTGAAGATGATTCAAGCGAGATTACTCCATCAGAGCCGATTTTCTCTATAGTTTCAGCAATTAAGTTCCCCACAAATTCATCATTTCCAGCAGAAATTGAAGCAACCGCTGCAAGGAGAAGAAATTCTAGATTTTAGTTTCCAAGTCAAAATGATGGTTATGAACAAGATTTAAATAAAGATGACATATAGACCTTTTATATCATCCTTCCCTTTTACTGGAAAACTGTTCTTCTTCAAGACTTTGACCAACTCTTTGACAGTCATTTCCATTCCTTTCTTTACTAAAACAGGGTTAGCCCCAAAAGTGACTGCCAGCATCCCTGTTTTGATCATTTCACGAGCCAAAATAATAGCAGTAGTAGTGCCATCTCCAGCCATATCATTCATTTTACTAGCAACCTGCAATAAATCACTGCAATATTACATACTTATCATCGATCAACATCAAATAACACATCAAGAAAATATTAAGGAAAGGATAACGTAGCAACCATGAATGACCTCTTGGATTAAAATTGCTCCAATATTCTCCATTGAATCCGGAAGCTCTATAGCACGAGCTATTGTAACACCATCATTTACTACTTTTAGCGTCTTTGAATCCGAAAGAACAACATTACGCCCTGCAAAGTTTCACATCTTACTGTCTTAACAACATCACTATCAATAAAGACTGACAATTTACTATACAATAAAACAAAAAATGATATTTTTCTCTCAGAATCAGTCCCTCTTAAGGCTGCACCAGGAATTATTTAAGTAATAGTTTCATTATTTGAACAACAACAATTACAAATGTGTCGTCTTGTAGAACTTAAGCTTGAAGAGCCAAAATTTAAAAAACAAATGAAAAAACCATACAAAACATGGAAAAAGAAGCAGAAGCCAGTTTACCTTTAGGTCCTAAAGTGATAGAAACAGCATCAGCAAGCTTATCAATTCCTGCCTGTAAGGCTTCTCTACAATCTTTACCAAAAGATATCTTCTTTGGACCTGCTCTTACCACTAATTTCTTCACTACATGATGGTTTCTCCATATCCCACTTTCCCTTCTGTTCCCACCAAGACTCTGCAACGGTATTCCATGTTTACGCATCAAAATCAAAACCACGTGTCCACGAACTCAGACACACATACAGACATAGAGATAGATGGAGACAGAGAGAAATACTTACAGAGAAGAGGGGTTGTTGAGGAAAGGCGAGGGGTTTGGAGATAGAGAAGGAGAAGGACATTTTTCTGCTCGTTTGTTGATTGAGCACGATGTTGGGTTAAAAGAATTTAGAGGGGTTTTAGAGCACATCGGGCCGGCTCTGTTCGGACATGTGGATTTAGGAGACATGTCACGGTGACCCTTCAGACTACTAGTCGTTTATATATATCTCATGTGTTTTTCTTTCATGTTATAAAATTTTCTGATAAATTTTAAAATCCTAGACAAAATGCTTTCTGAAGTTAATTTTAAGAAATCCTTCCATGTTCATAAATATAATATAAAACATGGAAATTTTAATGAGCAAAATAAAAAAAAAATAGATGAAAAATTGCAATTTTATTCTCTAAAATTTAAATGTAGTATATCCAAAAAAAAAGATTTAAAAAAAATCCAATAATTCCTAGAAAAAATCAAAAACAAAATAGAAAATCAGAAACCTTTTTCTAATTCTGTAAGAACCAAATAAGTGATATAGCAACATATTTAAAAAAAGAACTTATCTACACAATTATCTGGAAAAAAAAAAACTTGAGTTTAATCTAATAATTGAATTTCTTTTTAAAAGTTTTAATATAATATGGTATGACAAAATAAACTTTGCTCATCTACATATTATTTAATTTATATAAAATATTTGGGTCAAATAAATTCCAAGTAGAGTCAAATTCTCACTTAAATACCTATAACCTTTAATTTCTTGTATATTTAAGATTGATTTAAAAACAAATCATGATTCTAAATACAATTATCCACTAACAAATATAACCTTAGAGCTCACAACAAAAGCTTTTCAGCCCATTCTCCAAACCAGGCCTCCAAAACAGGACCCTTTGCTTCTTTGCAATTGCATGCTCTTCAGCCCATAGCTTAGCAAGCCAGGCCTCTCAGCAAAATTCTCCACTCAACCCATTATTATCAAACCTGAAAAAAAAAAAAAAAATTAAATTAGCGTGACTCGGACAAAGATTTTTTAATTTTATTTTTTAAGATAAAATCTATTAATAATTAAATCTAAAAACATATCAGTATTTTATATATCAGATTAATGCAAGAAGGGGCAAATTCGAAGCACCAGAGAGAAGAATCAGAAGGCAAATATACAATCACAGATAATCCTGTAGCTCTGTCGGCTCTGTGTCCGGATGGTGATCCTCGACAGCTGACCTCCCACCTCCCTGTTGGCCTTGCCTGAAACACCCTTCTTGTCTTTCTAGTTTCTTTCGGACTTCCTATCCTTTTATTCCCACACGTGTTACTCTCTTCTTTATAAATTAACAAGACAATTTGATGTATTTTAATATATATATATATATATATATATATATATATATATTACATTCTTAGATATGCTCGTAGTCCGGATGGTATAGATCAACGTGAATAAACACTAATTTAGATTAAATCATCATCTTCGCCTGTTAATTTTAATTGATTTGGATTTAAATTTTAAAAATTTGTATGAGAAAACATTTCAATCAAACAAACATGGTCGAATTTGAACAGTTTACAGATGTAAGTAAGTTTGTTTTTTGTGTTATTGACTTGAACTTATAAAGTCAGTAAAAGAAAATTTCTTCTTATAAATAAATTGATACCTGATTATCAATTCTGTGAAAAACAAAAAGACTTTCTTGAATATATTAAAAACATGTTTACGTGCGTGGTTAGAGTTATTTTTTAAAGTGTTTTTTATTTATAAATATATTAAAATAATATTTTTTTTATTTTTAAAAAATTATATCTGACATCAGCATATTAAAATATTCTAAATATATAAAAAAAATTAAAAATATTTATGTTGGGGGTGGACACACTCCAAGCTAACAAGTAGAAACTTTGCCTTGAGATTATTCTCCTTTGTCCGAAAGTGACACGTCTACCAAACCAATTTCAGCTATTAAAATCAAACCATGGGCTCCGTTTAAGTACACATCACACAAACCATGTTTAACTAACTTAATGATTAAAACCATTTTGTTGTCGGATGGTGGAAAAAACACACAAGAGAATGTCAAACCGTAAATCACGACTAATTAATAATCAAACACATCATTAGCATTAATCATCATTAACTATGACCTTGTTGTTTTCTTGATCCCACAGCACTAGCTGTGTCTACCTTCCAAGTTTCCTTGTACTTGTTCTAATCATACCTCCTCTTGAGCATAATCCGGGGTCAACTTAGCATAATCCCGGTTGATTTTATCGATAAAAAATATTATTTTGAATAAATAAATAAATAAAATTCCGATAAGATGAACAAATCAGAGTTAACTCTTTGGATTAACTGGATTCTAAGTTTAATAATAATGATTTTAATAACAATAATCTTAAAATGTTGACCTGGTAATCTTTCTTCTTCACCTGCCACATAATTTGGCGGTGTCCCTACGTGGCCCAACACTATCTGGTGACAAATATCTGCTGATGATTCGTCTGACCAATATTTTTTTGGAGGGCTATTAAATTTTGGAGCATGAACATTGGCGTCGGTGATCTGCGAGGAAATGCCAGAGAGATTGAGAGCTCTGTTTTGCTACTAAAATCGGCGATCTTTTATAATTTTGTTGACGAGAATATTAATTTTGTCTTGGGAAAATATTGTAAATTTAAACAGCTGGTTATCCGGTTATGAACTCTTTCAAAGGAGTCATATTGATATGATGAGATTTACGGATTGGATTCGATTTTGAGACTAGATGATTAAATATTTAATCTAGCTTTAGTTTTATTTTTATCATATTAAAAAATAAATTGTTTCGAATAACCTAAATAAAAATTATTTTCTCGAAAGATACATAATTAATCTCGTATTTTGTTATCACGCTTATTTTTTTCTGTAACTCCTCTCTCATCAAGATAGAATCTAAAAAGGCAAACCGAGTCTTGGCCTAGCGGTTAAGAATAGACTTGTCCATTCCTCTCATCTCAGGTTCAAGCCCTCTAATGTAAGTCTGTCACTCCACAATGCTTTACTTGCTCATTGAGCTTGCAAGATGTTTAATGGACTCAGAATTAATTGTAGTGCATGAAAGCTGGTCCGGATACCCTAGTTATAAAAAAAAACAAAAATAGAATCTAAAACATCCATGTTGAAAAGGGAAATTGACAACATTTTCTATAAAGATACACAATTAATCTCTTTAACTTCTTCTTCAATCCCAAAAAAGATGATAGTCTCCTTAATCATGATCAATCTACATAATTAAATGATTAGTAATTTCTAATCATGCACGAGCTAGAGTGGTGGGAGTTGAGTGAAAAGAAAAGGTATTCTCTCAATCATGTTAAATGAAGGGGGGAGAAACAGCCAATTTACCTAGGAAAATAGGCCGAAGATTTTAAGAAAAGGCACTCGATGACTACATTCCAAGCTAGTTAATATGTAACTTTACGTCTTCTCTACTCGATTACTACTAGATACAGAGGTGACATGCGTGCGTTGTAGTAACAAAAATAAATTTTGGACGACGACAAAATGCCATGCATGCTTCTCAGGGGACCTCAGAAAATCCATGCTTCTAAAGGGATATGGAAAAGTTTCGGGCACACTTTCTTTCTTTTACTTGCAAAGTTGTTATCAGCTTCCACTGATTTCTGACCAAATTAAAGAGGAAAACAAATAATTGAATTCAAATTCAAAACAAACGGATTCACCGGCTGCCTTCCTCAGCTCCATCGATCACGTCTGCTTGAACTCTCATCTGTGAATACTTTTTGGTTCCAAAGGCTGCTTCTGCCACTCTTGAAAAGTCGGCACACGTGTCTATCATGGCAGGGTCTGTTTCGTTCCTGCGATAGCCCTACTGGTGTGGGGCCATCCATCTGCGAATGATGTCTCCGTTAGCTACACGCAAACATCAAATTATAGTGATTTATACAAAACAATTTCCAATGTTAAAACATTCTATGTTATTCAACCACCATTGTTAATGTTTTTTGAAGCTAGTCCTTACATTTGATGTTAATTCATGCTTTTTCGGCGTCTTAACCTGCATTCCGAACCATATTCGATTAGGGTTTTCTAAGAAAACTTTTAATCGACGATCAACATTTATTCGTGATTCCTTACAGGGCTAGACAGCAACCCGCTACGGAGCGCGGGCATTAAGCTAGTTAAAAGTCAACGTGGTGCCCGTGGGCGGGAGGAGTTTTAAGTAATGGTGGCAGGCTGGCAGTCATTAATATATATTTTTTAATGGCCGGAAGCTTTTTTTTTAATTTCTCTTGATGGATAAGTTCTGTTTAACAGCATAAAGATCATTGAAGTCTTTCTTAAATCTCTCCCTGTAACCTTAACCAATGAAATATATATATATAGAAGAAAGACTTCAATGTTTTTTTTGCTGTTGAACTTATCCATCAAGAGAAATTAAAAAAAGAATATATATATATATATATATATATATAGAGAGAGAGAGAGAGAGAGAGAGAGAGACTTTTTTAATCCCCTCTTTGGCGGGCTGAGATGTTGAAACTGATGGATCGAGTTTCTTGTAAATTTATTGGGGGGGGGGGGGGGGGGTTCATTTCTAACTCGTAAGCTTTAAATATATGTTATTTGTTTTTTATTCAATATAACATAAAATGCTAATATATATTATTAAGATATGTAAATATGAATGAAATAGAAAAATTATAAATATTGTACATATATGAAAGGTTTAATGAAGGTTTTGTAGAAGATTGATTTACTGGAATGAGAGAGTGTATTCTTGTATTTGAATATAATTGGCATTATATAGCCACTGTTACATTGTACTGGAATAACAAAGAAATAACAAGAAAGCTAACAGAAATGAAATAACAGAAATATAACAAAATAACAACAATGACAGATAGGCACAGTTAGTTATCCTAACTATTTTCTTAATAGACCTTTCATTCCCTCCCTTAAACTAAATGCTATATAGTGCAATTAGTTTACTTCCATATTAGCAATCTCGCAGACTCCCATCAATTTTCGGAGTTTAATAAACTCTTCAATCTTCAGTGGCTTAGCCATTATGTCTGCGGTCTGATCTTTACTCCCACAGTGAATTAATGCAATCTTCCCTTCCTTAGTAAGATCTCTCAAGAAATGAAACCTCACATCAATATGCTTACTGCGACCATGCATCACTGGGTTTTTGGACAGCTTAATAGTAGAACTATTATCACACATTATAGTCATGCATCCTATACCTGTGTGACTCAATTCTTCCAAAATTCTCTTTATCCAGATTCCTTGGCATACACATACTGCTGCCGCTACAAATTCAGCTTTTGTGGTTGACAATGTCACAATGGGTTGTTTCTTCGAACACCATGATACTGCACTTGACCCCATAAAGAAAACATAGCCAGACGTACTTTTCCTGTCGTCCATGTCGCCAGCATAGTCGCTATCTGTAAATGTTAACACTGTTCAATCTTCTCCTCTCTTGTAATGAATTCCATAGTTCACGGTCCCCTTCAAGTATCGCAGTGCTCTCTTAGCTGCCTGTAGATGAATTTCCATAGGTTTTGCCATGTACCTGCTTATGAGACAAATAACAAACATCATATCTGGCCTAGTGGCAGTCAGATACATTAGACTGCCCACTAGTTGTTTATAACTCGTCTCATCAACCGGAATACCATTTCCTTCTTTGCTCATCTTAGAACCCGGTACTATTGGATTCCCCACCGAATTACTGTCCATCATGCCAAACCTTTTCAAGACTTCCAGCGCATATCTTTTTTTGACATATATAAATGCCATCAGACTTCTGTAAAACCTCAATTCCAAGAAAGAATCTCATCTTTCCCAAATCGGATATATCAAACTCTCTCAACATGGAATCTTTAAATTCAGATAGCATTACTTCATCATTGCCAGTAAAAATTAAGTCATCGACGTAAATACTTACAATGATGATTCTCCCTTCCTGACTCCTCCTTGTGAATAATGTCTGCTCATTCTCGCACCTTTGAAAACCTTCACCGATGAAATGTGCTTCAATTCGGCTAAACCAAGCTCGTGGAGCCTGTTTCAACCCATACAGT
This sequence comes from Salix arbutifolia, assembly GCA_025169955.1. NCBI lineage: Eukaryota > Viridiplantae > Streptophyta > Magnoliopsida > Malpighiales > Salicaceae > Salix > Salix arbutifolia. The sequence continues at coordinate 12,440,013 of CM045916.1, read as the reverse complement.
GCTTTGTGTAATTTGTAAACCAGGTGCTCACTGCCCTTTTTCTCATAGCCCCTCGGTTGCTCCACATACACATCTTCACTTAGCTCTCCATGAAGGAAAGCTGATTTGACATCCAGTTGAGAGATTACCCAATTTTTGTGTGCTGCCAAGGCAATAATCATCCGCACTGTGTCCATCCTTGCTACTGGCGCGAAAACCTCTATGTAGTCCACCCCATATTTCTGAGAATATCCCTTCGCCACCAATCGAGCCTTGTATTTATCAATCTTTCTATTCTCATTGTATTTTGTCTTATAGACCCATTTTACTCCAATTCTTTTTGCTCCTGCAGGTAGGACCGTGACTGTCCACGTGTCATTCCTTACAATCGAATCCATCTCGCTGTCCATAGCCACTTTCCAATTTTCAGACTTAATAGCTTCCTCATAGAACGACGGGTCGCTTGAAACTGCAAAGGCCATCTCTTGTTCTTCTTCCCCAAAATCATCTCCATTGAAATAATCTCCAAGCCATACTGGAGGTTGTCTCTCTCGAGCTTGTCTCCCAACTCTCTCTTCACGGGCTGTTTCAACACCAGCTCGTACAACCCCATCCTCAACATCAATTTCTTGTCTCCTCTCAGCCCGTCTCCTCTCAGCACCAGAGTTCAGCTCAGCGCCATCAAGATCATGCTCACTGATTTCATTCACACCACTGGGTTCTCCATCAACAGGTTCGTTCACTCTTTCTTCTTCTTCTTCGTCACTTTGATCTCCCCATTCCAGATCACCCACTGGATTTTGAACAGTGTCATCGTCCCAATTATACCTTTCTTCTTCTTCGAAAACCACATCTTTACTCACCACAATCTTCTTAGCTACTGGGTCAAAGAGTCTGTAACCCTTTGATTCATTACTGACTCCCAACAAAACACACAAAATACTCCTATCATCAAGCTTCGTTCTTCTTTGTTCTGGCACATGAACATGTGCCCTACAACCAAAAACCCTAAAGTGACTCACTGTGGGTTTTCTTCCACTCCAGGCCTCCTCTGGCGTGACATCCTTTACAGCCAAAGTAGGGCACCGATTAAGAACATAAATAGCCCAATTTATTGATTCTGCCTAAAAAATTCTCGACATGTTTTTGTCAGTCATCATGGATCGTACCATGTTCATCATCGTTCTGTTCTTCCTCTCTGCGACACCGTTTTGCTGCGGTGTGTATGCAGTTGTCATCTGTCTCTTAATCCCATTAATTTGATAGAAATTGTTGAACTCATTTGACACAAATTCCCCCCCTCTGTCAGTTCGAAGACCTTTGACAGATAACCCTGTCTGCTTTTCCACCATTGATTTAAAACATTTAAACCAATCAAAGGCCTCTGATTTCTCTGCCAAGAAATATACCCAGCATTTTCTACTGTAATCGTCTATAAACAATAAAATGTACCTTTTATTGCTGTTTGATGTGGGAGTAATCGGTCCACATATATCTGCGTGAATGAGTTCTAATCTCTGTGTTGCTCTCCAGGTACTCTTCTGTGGATTTGCATCGCGAATTTGCTTCCCCTTGATGCATTCAATGCATGCTGAGTTTGAGGCTGCAATTTGGGGAAGGTCGTGGACCATGTCCCTGTGCACCAAGGTCCTTAGACCTTTATAGCCGAGGTGCCCGTAGCATCGATGCCAAAGAGAGCTCAAGTTCTGTGTTGCTATGTGAAGACACTGGTCAGCTTCTTCTTGAGAGGTAATTTCACTGTCTGGAAATAGTATAAACATCCTGTTGATGCTCATTGTTGTTTGTATTATCAAGCCCCTTTTCGGATGGAATATCTTGCATTTTCCATCTTTAAACAATACGTCCAAACCCCTTTCCTGTAGTTGACCCACACTTAGTAGATTATTTTTCAAATCCGGGACATAATACACCTCTGCAATGGTGTGCATTATTCCATTCAATACAAGCTTGACATTCCCTTTCCCCATTACTTTGATCCTTGTGTTATTTCCCAATTTTACAAATTGTCAAAATTTCACATCAAAGTCACAAAATATTTCTTGATAACCACACATGTGATTCGAGCATCCCGAATCAAGAAACCATGCATCTTCTCTTCTTGACTTATGTTTCTCCATATAAGTCATCAAGAGCATCTCCTCTGCATTATCAAGTTCTGTGTATAATGATTCCCTGTTTCCAGTGGGACATTCCCACTAGAAATGTCCAAGCTGTTGGCAACGATAGCATTGGACTGTTGCCTTGTTATACTCTGATCGTCCCCTTCCTCTAGCTCTTCCTCTGTAGAAGTTTCTCCCACGGCTTCTACCTCCTTCATATGCACCTCTGCCTCCTCCTTCATATGCTACTTTCAGAGCTTGTTCCTCACCCTTTCTTCTTACAAACTTTTGTTCATGAACTACCAATGAACTCTGCAGCTCATCAATGCTTAGAGCATCAATGTCCTTTGATTCTTCAATGGAACATACGACATAGTTGTATTTCTCCGTTAAAGAACGTAAGATCTTCTCTACCACTTTCACATCTTGCATATCCTCTCCATATGTTCTCATCTTATTGCCCACTGTCATGACCCTAGAGAAATATTCAGTCACTCCCTCACCCACTCTCATTTCCAGTGTCTCAAACTCTCTACGGAGAGTTTGCAGGTAAGATCTCTTAACCCTTGCATTTCCTTCGAACTTTTTCTTCATTGCATCCCATATGTTCTTGGCAGTATTCTTGTTAAGTATAGTGTCAAGAACTGGCCTATCGATAGCTTGAAATAGGTAGTTCTTTACCTTCAAATCCTTCAACTTCATATCATCAATTTTCTTCTGTTGAGCATCAGTGTATACTGATCCACTTGCAGGTTCAGTGTATCCAGTTTCCACCAGTTCCCACATCTCTTTGGATCAGAGAAAGTTCTCCATCAACATCCCCCAGTGGTCGTAGTGACCATTGAATCTGGGAATGGCTGGCTGAACAAAGTTGCTCCCTTCTGTCGTCATGGTGCTGCAAGGATTGGTTGGATGAAGGCTCTGATACCACTTGAAAGGTTTAATGAAGGTTTTGTAGAAGATTGATTTACTGGAATGAGAGAGTGTATTCTTGTATTTGAATATAATTGGCATTATATAGCCACTGTTACATTGTACTGGAATAACAAAGAAATAACAAGAAAGCTAACAGAAATGAAATAACAGAAATATAACAAAATAACAACAATGACAGATAGGCACAGTTAGTTATCCTAACAGTTTTCTTAATAGAC
>CM045916.1:12390352-12436727 GCA_025169955.1 Salix arbutifolia | reverse complement strand
TTGGTCCAATACTTCAATCGGAACCTGTCGGCATCTCCCGGGGGTGGGGGTGGGGGGGGGTTATCACTAATTATATTGTCACTAATAAGCAATCGAGGTACAATACCAAAATACTTTAGAAAACTTAAAAAGCTTATCTGAACTTTACCTTGCGAATAACAGTCTGGTTGGTCCCATTCCTCCAGAAATGAACAACCTTACACATTTGTATTTGTTACAAATAGATTCTAATAGATTGTCTGGGAACCTACCACAAGATGTGTGCCTTGTGATTACTTGCACATTTTGCAGGTCTTTCGCGACAACTATTTCACGGGACCCATCCCGAAAAGCTTGAAAAAGTGCAGAAGCTTGTTGAGACTCAGACTTGAGAGAAACCACCTTAGTGGAAACATATCTGATGCTTTTGGCACACATCCCCATTTGAACTACATGGATTTGAGTGATAATGAATTGCATGGTGAGCTTTCATGGACATGGGAGCAGTTTAACAATCTGTCGACCTTAAAAATTTCTGGAAACAAAATCTCTGGAGAAATACCAGCTGCTCTCGGAAAGGCAACTCATCTACAAGTTCTTGACCTCTCGTCAAATCAACTAGTTGGGGGAATTCCCAAAGAATTGGGAAATTTAAAGTTGATTGAACTTGCACTAAATGACAACAAACTTTCAGGTGATATTCCTTTCGATGTCGCATCGCTATCTGATCTCGAAAAACTTGGCTTAGCCGAGAACAATTTTAGTGCAACAATTCTTAAACAGCTTGGCAAGTGCTCAAAACTGATATTCTTGAATATGAGCAAGAATAGATTCGCAGGGAGTATTCCTGCTGAGATGGGGTCTTTACAGTCTCTTCAAAGTCTTGATCTCAGTTGGAATTCCCTGACGGGAGATATAGCGCCAGAGATTGGACAGCTGCAGCGGCTAGAGGTTTTAGACCTCTCCCATAATATGTTGTCCGGTCTCATTCCAACCAGTTTTAGTAGACTGCAAAGCCTCACTAAAGTGGATGTATCCTATAACAAGTTAGAGGGTCCCATTCCTGACATCAAAGCCTTTCGTGAGGCACCATTTGAAGCCATTCGTAGCAACAACCTGTGTGGCAATGCTACTGGTTTGGAGTCTTGTGCAACGCTCATGAAAAAAAAATTGTGCACAAGAAGGGCCCCAAAATTGTCATTTTCACTGTAATTCCTCTGTTGGGTAGTTTGTTGGGCTTGATTATAGGTTTTCTTATCTTTTTCCAAAGCTGAAAAAAGAAAAGGTTAATGGAAACAACACAAAAAGATGTTTCCGCAAGATGGTGCTCTGATAGGGAACTGCGCTATTCGGACATCATTGAGGCTACGGAAGAATTCAACTCCACATATTGCATTGGTACAGGAGGGTATGGAGTTGTTTACAAAGCTGTGCTTCCATCAGAACAAGTCCTTGCTGTGAAGAAATTTCACCAAACACCAGATATTGAGATGACCAACTTGAAAGCTTTTAGAAGCGAGATTGATGTCTTAATGGGTATACGGCATCGAAACATTGTCAAGCTGTATGGTTTCTGCTCTCATGCTAAACACTCATTTTTGGTATATGAATTTGTGGAAAGGGGAAGCTTAAGAAAGGTATTGAACGACGAGGAACAAGCAGTAAAGATGGATTGGGATAAAAGGCTAAATCTTATCAAAGGGGTAGCCAATGCTTTATCATACATGCACCATGACTGCTCACCTCCAATTATTCATAGAGACATTTCCAGCAACAATGTTCTTTTGGATTCAGAATATGAGGCTCATGTCTCTGATTTTGGCACAGCTAGGCTCTTAATGCCTGACTCGTCCAATTGGACATCATTTGCTGGCACCTTTGGGTACACAGCTCCAGGTATGTTGCGTTGTTTCAACATCACCTTCTGCAATACGTTAGTTTACTTTTTGAAAATTTTAACATATCACGAAGAATATGCATTTATGATTGATTAACCTTAATACAGATAGCTGGTTCTTAGCTTAGCACAAAAGCAATTAAGAAATGCAGCTTATTTTGGAAAAATATAGCATGACCAGTCTCTTTTGCAGAGTTGGCATACACAATGAAAGTGGATGCAAAAAGTGATGTGTATAGCTTCGGAGTAGTAGCTTTGGAAGTGATGATGGGAAAACATCCTGGCGATTTCATCTCATCCCTGATGTTATCGGCTTCCACCTCCTCATAATCACCGATCGGTCACAATACACTCTGGAAGGATGTTGTAGACCAGCGCCTCCCACCTCCCAAAAACAAGCTTGCTGACGGCGTGACACATGTTGCAAAAGTAGTGTTTGCTTGCTTGCAGACCGATCCCCATTATCGGCCAACAATGCTACAAGTTTCTACACAGCTTACAGCTCGTTGGCCACCATTGCCAAAGCTATTCTCCACAATACAATTGGGAGATGAACTTGCTCATAGAAATTTTACTGGTTGAAGTTTTACTGTCTGTTGCTTTCCTGTCTTGTGAAAAACAACTTGTTTGCCAAAATGTAATATTAAATTGTTATTCTGGCAATAAGTTCCCCCTCTCCTCAACAGTTGTTATTGTCTGTCTTAGATATTCAGTCCAAACCCTTACACTCTGTCTGTTTCGAACTTAAATTCGCCAGGTGAAATATTCACATATTTTTAGTTTTCATGAGCAACGGAAGAATTCATCATATTTTCTCATGATGGTGATGCCTGAGAGAAAGACACGAATTGCAAGCAGCATGAATCAGGGGAAGAAAACAGCTCCTTATGCATTCACAAAACTACGTTGTTTAATTTGTTTTGACAACATTATGAATATTTCTACGAGTGATAGAACAGTAGACTTGCAGTTTTATTTGTAATCGGTTTTAGATTTCAATTCAATAGATCAAAAATACTAATGCAATCAGAATTACATGAGTAACTAGAATTGAATGCGTTTGAACCCCAAAGGAAAAGAGTTCGTGAAGTACTAGTAATAGTCATGAGCTGAAATTAGAAGGTTCAACTGAGGAGAGTCGACAATGAAACAGACAGCAGTGAGCAAGTTAAACATAAAACGAGGAAAAAGGGAGATGGTCATGACATGGATGCCGAGAAAGAAGAGGATGTAAGAAAGGAGAAGAAAATGGGTCGACGGAAAAGGAAAAGATGCCCGTTTCCATGACAATGATACGCGTGCTTCAAAATTGAAACAAAATGAAAATATGTTGAAAAATCAAACAATTGAAAGCTCAATAAAGAATGGAGCAGGCTGTTTGTCAAACAGCATAACACATTTCATCACTCTACAAGGCAATCAGCCAATAGCAAACAAAATTCAGCTTTTGTGGTCTCAGGCATGATCCATCAGGCGATCCCAGAAGTTGTAAAGGCTTGTTGAGGAGGCTTTACTTTCAACTTCAAGTTTCATTCAGACCACCCACCTCAAAACCTTTTCCATTTCTCTTCAGCTTCCTTCTACAATTTTAACAACTCTTTTCCATTTTTCTCAAGGTGTAATTCCAGGAACATAAGGGACAGCGGGCCTGGGCTTCTTTATTTTTTCAACCAGCACTGCTTGAGTTGTTAGAACTATCCCGGCAATGGAGACAGCACTTTGAAGTGCACACCTAGAAACTCTACAAGGATCTATCACCCCAGCATTGAGAAGATCTTCATATCTACCAGTCATTGCGTTGTAACCAGTTCTCCAGTCACGAGATCGAATATTCTCCACCACAACTGCTCCGTCAACCCCTGCATTAGTTGCAATTGTTTTTGCAGGTGCAAGAAGTGCCTGTTGCATCACGGGTATGTGTTACAACATGGGAGAAGAAATTTCTCTCCAGTCATTTAAAAACTACTACTTGTAGGGTTTCTCCATGCTATGCACTGCATTTATAACCATTTCAGAACAATGTCCCACTTTATCACTAATTATGAAAGGAACCTTGGTCTGTTTTACAAGCCTATAGTACCAGCCCCTATAGCACTTGTGCATGGTTACTCTTTCACAAAAGCTGCTTATTTCTATTTGAGACACAAAATTCACCAATCCAATTAAAGAAAGGAGCATAAAACGAACATCCCACAAAAAGGAATTAAAATCACCTTAGATCAAATCCCAGTGAGACAAAAGTTTGAAGAAAATAACTTTTGGCAAAAGAAAAGAACCGAGAACAGACCTTTGCAACAATATCAGCACCAGTCTTCTCATTTTCATCTTCCATGGAATTTTTTATTGAGGAAATCTGCTCCAAGAGATGTATATATGTTGCACCACCACCAGGTACTATCCCTTCATCCATGGCAGCAAATGTAGCATTTTTTGCATCTTCAATTCTGAGTTTCCTATCTTCAAGTTCTGTCTCAGTGTGTGCTCCTACCTAAATTTATGCACGTTGCATGCTAAACAAGTTAAATATAAAGGCAACTTTAAAATAAAACAAGACCAAACAAAAGATAAGAGTCCTCTCGTTTGTCTTTATGTTTCTTAAGGAAAACAGGGCAGAAAATTCATCCCTGCTACTGAACTAATGTCACTCAAGGATCCTATGTCCTTAGCATTAATTCTTCACACTTGAAGCCAGATTTGTCAAGATGCCCATCTATGTTTTCTGAAATAATATTGTATACAAGTTTAGCAATTCTTTCTGAGAGCTTGATCACAAACCTTGATTACTGCCACACCACCAGATAATTTCGCAATTCTTTCTGAGAGCTTTCTTGAAAGGGCAGCATTATCTGTTTCAGTAAGATCCTTTTTTATCTGCAGAATTCTTGCCTGAATTTCAGCTTTAGTAGCTGGGTCAGCAACTATGGTTGTTGAATTACTTGTGATGGTAACTTTTCGTGCAATGCCAAGTTGATCAGAGGTTACACTTCCGAGTGTCAGCCCAAAATCACCAGACAGAAAATCAGCACCTGATGAGTTTGGTATGGCATGAATTACTCAGCATATCAGATGCAATGACCTTCCTATGATAATCATATGAGAACAGAAAACAATCTTCAAAAGCATCCAAGTAAACATTATTTTTATTTCCAGTGCATAGACAATTATTTTTAATTGAGACCTTGGTAATCATCAAAGGATTTTACAATCTTAACAAAGCATCCAGGTAAAAAAAAAAATATTTCTAGTATGAAAAAGAGTAATAGTTCTTTGAATTGAGAATCCAAGTAAACAATTTTTTTTATTTCAAGTGCATAGAAAGTAGTTACAATTATATTTAATTGGGACCTGGGTAATAATCATCAAAGGATTTTACAATCTTAACAAAGCATCCAAGTATAAAATTTATTATTTCTAGTACATGAAAAAGAGTAATAGTTCTTTGAATTGAGAAGAGTGGTGATTCTTATAATTGAGACCTCGGCAATTATCAAAGGATTTCTTTATTAACAGGTAATTATCAAAGGATTTCTTTATTAACATGACATACTCACAAGTTTATGCACATGCATGGGTCATACACACACATATAAGAAAATCCAGTGGAACACAAATGTGCACACTTTGGACGGCTCACATATGTAACACAAACCCAACTCGCAATGAAGATAAATAATTCAATAACTGATGTCAACATATTACAGCTTAGAATAACCAATTTAAGCAGGAAAGAAAGATGCAAGTTCACCTGTCATAAGAGCAATGTCTTGCAACAAAGCTTTCTTTCGGTCTCCAAATCCAGGGCATTTGACAACAGCAACATTGAGCAAACCTTTCATTTTGTTCACCACTAGAGTTTCCAAAACCGGCTTTGATATGTCCTCGGCAATGATTAACAGCGGGACACTGAGTTGGGTAGTCTTCTCCAACAAGGGAACTATTTCTTGGACATTTGCAATCTTCTGATCTGTTACTAGGACTTTGGTCTTGTCAAACTCCACCAAAGACCTTTCCTGGTTTGTGATGAATTGGGGAGACATATACCCCTTTTCAAACTGCAGAGAAAGAACACAAAACTTAGCTCGCAATGAAAATATACATACTTGTAAACACAGAAAAAGTTTAAAATTATCCACTCATAGGAGGTAGAGCATTTGCATAAATATTGCTACCCTGTTACTGAGAAAACAAAATAGTTAACCTGGAAAGTACAAAAAGCAGAAGCTCAACCATCCTAAATATTAATAGATAGATGAATGGTATAGCCATTCAGACTATGACTGATGATGTCATACAATCATAAACTTCTAACATAAACATCGACATTAAGCTAATTTTCCAGTGATTTATCTAACAAGATTTTTCAAACCAAATTGAGAGCTAGAATCAGCTCAATCACCTTCATTCCTTCTTCTATTATCACAGATGTATCAGAAGTTGAAGATGATTCAAGCGAGATTACTCCATCAGAGCCGATTTTCTCTATAGTTTCAGCAATTAAGTTCCCCACAAATTCATCATTTCCAGCAGAAATTGAAGCAACCGCTGCAAGGAGAAGAAATTCTAGATTTTAGTTTCCAAGTCAAAATGATGGTTATGAACAAGATTTAAATAAAGATGACATATAGACCTTTTATATCATCCTTCCCTTTTACTGGAAAACTGTTCTTCTTCAAGACTTTGACCAACTCTTTGACAGTCATTTCCATTCCTTTCTTTACTAAAACAGGGTTAGCCCCAAAAGTGACTGCCAGCATCCCTGTTTTGATCATTTCACGAGCCAAAATAATAGCAGTAGTAGTGCCATCTCCAGCCATATCATTCATTTTACTAGCAACCTGCAATAAATCACTGCAATATTACATACTTATCATCGATCAACATCAAATAACACATCAAGAAAATATTAAGGAAAGGATAACGTAGCAACCATGAATGACCTCTTGGATTAAAATTGCTCCAATATTCTCCATTGAATCCGGAAGCTCTATAGCACGAGCTATTGTAACACCATCATTTACTACTTTTAGCGTCTTTGAATCCGAAAGAACAACATTACGCCCTGCAAAGTTTCACATCTTACTTTCTTAACAACATCACTATCAATAAAGACTGACAATTTACTATACAATAAAACAAAAAATAATATTTTTCTCTCAGAATCAGTCCCTCTTAAGGCTGCACCAGGAATTATTTAAGTAATAGTTTCATTATTTGAACAACAACAATTACAAATGTGTCGTCTTGTAGAACTTAAGCTTGAAGAGCCAAAATTTAAAAAACAAATGAAAAAACCATACAAAACATGGAAAAGAAGCAGAAGCCAGTTTACCTTTAGGTCCTAAAGTGATAGAAACAGCATCAGCAAGCTTATCAATTCCTGCCTGTAAGGCTTCTCTACAATCTTTACCAAAAGATATCTTCTTTGGACCTGCTCTTACCACTAATTTCTTCACTACTTGATGGTTTCTCCATATCCCACTTTCCCTTTTGTTCCCACCAAGACTCTGCAACGGTATTCCATGTTTACGCATCAAAATCAAAACCACATGTCCACGAACTCAGACACACATACAGACATAGAGATAGATGGAGACAGAGAGAAATACTTACAGAGAAGAGGGGTTGTTGAGGAAAGGCGAGGGGTTTGGAGATAGAGAAGGAGAAGGACATTTTTCTGCTCGTTTGTTGATTGAGCACGATGTTGGGTTAAAAGAATTTAGAGGGGTTTTAGAGCACATCGGGCCGGCTCTGTTCGGACATGTGGATTTAGGAGACATGTCACGGTGACCCTTCAGACTACTAGTCGTTTATATATATCTCATGCGTTTTTCTTTCATGTTATAAAATTTTCTGATAAATTTTAAAATCCTAGACAAAATGCTTTCTGAAGTTAATTTTAAGAAATCCTTCCATGTTCATAAATATAATATAAAACATGGAAATTTTAATGAGCAAAATAAAAAAAATAGATGAAAAATTGCAATTTTATTCTCTAAAATTTAAATGTAGTATATCCAAAAAAAAAAGATTTAAAAAAAATCCAATAATTCCTAGAAAAAATTAAAAACAAAATAGAAAATCAGAAACCTTTTTCTAATTCTGTAAGAACCAAATAAGTGATATAGCAACATATTTAAAAAAAGAACTTATCTACACAATTATCTGGAAAAAAACTTGAGTTTAATCTAATAATTGAATTTCTTTTTAAAAGTTTTAATATAATATGGTATGACTAAATCAATTTTGCTCATCTACATATTATTTGATTTATATAAAATATTTGGGTCAAATCAAAGTAGAGTCAAATTCTCACTTAAATACCTATAACCTTTAATTTCTTGTATATTTAAGATTGATTTAAAAACAAATCATGATTCTAAATACAATTATCCACTAACAAATATAACCTTAGAGCTCACAACAAAAGCTTTTCAGCCCATTCTCAAAACCAGGCCTCCAAAACAGGACCCTTTGCTTCTTTGCAATTGCATGCTCTTCAGCCCATAGCTTAGCAAGCCAGGCCTCTCAGCTAAATTCTCCACCCATTATTATCAAACCTTAAAAAAAAAAAAAAAAGACAAAATTAAATTAGCGTGACTCGGACAAAGATTTTTTAATTTTATTTTTTAAGATAAAATCTATTAATAATTAAATCTAAAAACATATCAGTATTTTATATATCAGATTAATGCAAGAAGGGGCAAATTCGAAGCACCAGAGAGAAGAATCAGAAGGCAAATATACAATCACAGATAATCCTGTAGCTCTGTCGGCTCTGTGTCCGGATGGTGATCCGCGACAGCTGGCCTCCCACCTCCCTGTTGGCCTTGCCTGAAACACCATTCTTGTCTTTCTAGTTTCTTTCGGACTTCCTATCCTTTTATTCCCACACGTGTTACTCTCTTCTTTATAAATTAACAAGACAATTTGATGTATTTTAATATATATATATATATATATATATATATATATATATTACATTCTTAGATATGCTCGTAGTCCACATGGTATAGATCAACGTGAATAAACACTAATTTAGATTAAATCATCATCTTCGCCTGTTAATTTTAATTCATTTGGATTTAAATTTTAAAAATTTGTATGAGAAAACATTTGAATCAAACAAACATGGTCGAATTTGAACAGTTTACAGATGTAATTTAGTTTGTTTTTTGTGTTATTGACTTGAACTTAAAAATTCCATAAAAGAAAATTTCTTCTTATAAATAAATTGATACCTGATTATCAATTCTGTGAAAAACAAAAGGACTTTCTTGAATAGATTAAAAACATGTTTACGTTCGTGGTTAGAGTTGTTTTTTAAAATATTTTTTATTTATAAATATATTAAAATAATATTTTTTTTTATTTTTAAAAAATTATATCTGACATCAGCATATTAAAATATTCTAAATATATAAAAAAAAATTTAAAAATATTTATGTTGGGGGTGGACACACTCCAAGCTAACAAGTAGAAACTTTGCCTTGAGATTATTCTCCTTTGTCCGAAAGTGACACGTCTACCAAACCAATTTCAGCTATTAAAATCAAACCATGGGCTCCGTTTAAGTACACATCACACAAACCATGTTTAACTAACTTAATGATTAAAACCATTTTGTTGTCGGATGGTGGAAAAAACACACAAGAGAATGTCAAACCGTAAATCACGATTAATTAATAATCAAACACATCATTAGCATTAATCATCATTAACTATGACCTTGTTGTTTTCTTGATCCCACAGCACTAGCTGTGTCTACCTTCCAAGTTTCCTTGTACTTGTTCTAATCATACCTCCTCTTGAGCATAATCCGGGGTCAACTTAGCATAATCCCGGTTGATTTTATCGATAAAAAATTTAAAAAATATTATTTTGACTAAATAAATAAATAAAATTCCGATAAGATGAATAAATCAGAGTTAACTCTTTGGATTAACTGGATTCTAAGTTTAATAATAATGATTTTAATAACAATAATCTTAAAATGTTGACCTGGTAATCTTTCTTCTTCACCTGCCACATAATTTGGCGGTGTCCCTACGTGGCCCAACACTATCTGGTGACAAATATCTGCTGATGATTCGTCTGACCAATATTTTTTTGGAGGGCTATTAAATTTTGGAGCATGAACATTGGCGTCGGTGATCTGCGAGGAAATGCCAGAGAGATTGAGAGCTCTGTTTTGCTACTAAAATCGGCGATCTTTTATAATTTTGTTGACGAGAATATTAATTTTGTCTTGGGAAAATATTGTAAATTTAAACAGCTGGTTATCCGGTTATGAACTCTTTCAAAGGAGTCATATTGATATGATGAGATTTACGGATTGGATTCGATTTTGAGACTCGATGATTAAAAATTAAACCTAGTTTTAATTTTCTTTTTTATCATATTAAAAAATAAATTGTTTCAAATAACCTGAATAAAAATTATTTTCTCGAAAGATACATAATTAATCTCGTATTTTGTTATCACGCTTATTTTTTTCTGTAACTCCTCTCTCATCAAGATAGAATCTAAAAAGGCAAACCGAGTCTTGGCCTAGCGGTTAAGAATAGACTTGTCCCTTCCTCTCATCTTAGGTTCAAGCCCCGCCATGTAAGTCTATCACTCCGTGATGCCTTACTTGCTCATTGAGCTTGCAAGATGTTTAATGAACCCAGAATTAGTTGTGGTGCATGGAAGTTGGTCCGGATATCCTAGTTATAAAAAAAACAAAGATAGAACCTAAAACATCCATATTGAAAAGGGAAATTGACAACATTTTCTATAAAGATACATAATTAATCTCTTTAACTTCTTCTTCAATCCCAAAAAAGATGATAGTCTCCTTAATCATGATCAATCTACATAATTAAATGATTAGTAATTTCTAATCATGCACGAGCTAGAGTGGTGGGAGTTGAGTGAAAAGAAAAGGTATTCTCTCAATCATGTTAAATGAAGGGGGGAAAACAGCCAATTTAGTTAGGAAAATAGGCCGAAGATTTTAAGAAAAGGCACTCGATGACTACATTCCAAGCTAGTTAATATGTAACTTTACGTCTTCTCTACTCGATTACTACTAGATACAGAGGTGACATGCGTGCGTTGTAGTAACAAAAATAAATTTTGGACGACGACAAAATGCCATGCATGCTTCTCAGGGGACCTCAGAAAATCCATGCTTCTAAAGGGATATGGAAAAGTTTCGGTCACACTTTCCTTCTTTTACTTGCAAAGTTGTTATCAGCTTCCACTGATTTCTGACCAAATTAAAGAGGAAAACAAATAATTGAATTCAAATTCGAAACAAATGGATTCACCGGCTGCCTTTCCTCAGCTCCATCGATCACGTCTGCCTGAACTCTCCTCTGTGAATACTTTTTGGCTCCAAAGTCTGCTTCTGCTACTCTTGAAAAGTCGGCACACGCGTCTATTTGGTCCGAGCCACGGACAACTGTGAGACACGCATGGCAGGGTCTGTTTCGTTCCTGCGATAGCCCTACTGGTGTGGGGCCATCCATCTGTGAATGATGTCTTCGTTAGCTACACGCAAATATCAAATTATAGTGATTTATACAAAACAATTTCCAATGTTAAAACATTCTATGTTATTCAACCACCATTGTTAATGTTTTTTGAAGCTAGTCCTTACATTTGATGTTAATTCATGCTTTTCGGCGTCTTAACCTGCATTCCGAACCATATTCGATTAGGGTTTTCTAAGAAAACTTTTAATCGACGACCAACATTTATTCGTGATTCCTTACAGGGCTAGACAGCAACCCGCTACGGAGCGCGGGCATTAAGCTAGTTAAAAGTCAACGTGGTGCCCGTGGGCGGGAGGAGTTTTAAGTAATGGTGGCAGGCTGGCAGTCATTAATATATATTTTTAATGGCCGGAAGCTTTTTTTTTAATTTCTCTTGATGGATAAGTTCTGTTTAACAGCATAAAGATCATTGAAGTCTTTCTTAAATCTCTCCCTGTAACCTTAACCAATGAAATATATATATATAGAAGAAAGACTTCAATGTTTTTTTTGCTGTTGAACTTATCCATCAAGAGAAATTAAAAAAAGAATATATATATATATATATATATATATAGAGAGAGAGAGAGAGAGAGAGAGAGAGACTTTTTTAATCCCCTCTTTGGCGGGCTGAGATGTTGAAACTGATGGATCGAGTTTCTTGTAAATTTATTGGGGGGGGGGGGGGGGGGGTTCATTTCTAACTCGTAAGCTTTAAATATATGTTATTTGTTTTTTATTCAATATAACATAAAATGCTAATATATATTATTAAGATATGTAAATATGAATGAAATAGAAAAATTATAAATATTGTACATATATGAAAGGTTTAATGAAGGTTTTGTAGAAGATTGATTTACTGGAATGAGAGAGTGTATTCTTGTATTTGAATATAATTGGCATTATATAGCCACTGTTACATTGTACTGGAATAACAAAGAAATAACAAGAAAGCTAACAGAAATGAAATAACAGAAATATAACAAAATAACAACAATGACAGATAGGCACAGTTAGTTATCCTAACTATTTTCTTAATAGACCTTTCATTCCCTCCCTTAAACTAAATGTTATATAGTGCAATTAGTTTACTTCCATATTAGCAATCTCGCAGACTCCCATCAATTTTCGGAGTTTAATAAACTCTTCAATCTTCAGTGGCTTAGTCATTATGTCTGCAATCTGATCTTTACTCCCACAGTGAATTAATGCAATCTTCCCTTCCTTAGTAAGATCTCTCAAGAAATGAAACCTCACATCAATATGCTTACTGCGACCATGCATCACTGGGTTTTTGGACAGCTTAATAGTAGAACTGTTATCACACATTATAGTCATGCATCCTATACCTGTGTGACCCAATTCTTCCAAAATTCTCTTTATCCAGATTCCTTGGCATACACATACTGCTGCCGCTACAAATTCAGCTTCTGTGGTTGACAATGTCACAATGGGTTGTTTCTTCAAACACCATGATACTGCACTTGACCCCATAAAGAAAACATAGCCAGACGTACTTTTCCTGTCATCCATGTCGCCAGCATAGTCGCTATCTGTAAATGCTAACACTGTTCCATCTTCTCCTCTCTTGTAATGAATTCCATAGTTCACGGTCCCCTTCAAGTATCGCAGTGCTCTCTTAGCTGCCTGTAGATGAATTTCCATAGGTTTTGCCATGTACCTGCTTATGAGACAAATAACAAACATCATATCTGGCCTAGTGGCAGTCAGATACATTAGACTGCCCACTAGTTGTTTATAACTCGTCTCATCAACCGGAATACCATTTCCTTCTTTGCTCATCTTAGAACCCGGTACTATTGGATTCCCCACCGAATTACTGTCCATCATGCCAAACCTTTTCAAGACTTCCAGCGCATATCTTTTTTGACATATATAAATGCCATCAGACTTCTGTAAAACCTCAATTCCAAGAAAGAATCTCATCTTTCCCAAATCGGACATATCAAACTCTCTCAACATGGAATCTTTAAATTCAGATAGCATTACTTCATCATTGCCAGTAAAAATTAAGTCATCGATGTAAATACTTACAATGATGAGTCTCCCTTCCTGACTCCTCCTTGTGAATAATGGCTGCTCACTCTCGCACCTTTGAAAACCTTCACCGATGAAATGTGCTTCAATTCGGCTAAACCAAGCTCGTGGAGCCTGTTTCAACCCATACAGTGCTTTGTGTAATTTGTAAACCAGGTGCTCACTGCCCTTTTTCTCATAGCCCCTCGGTTGCTCCACATACACATCTTCACTTAGCTCTCCATGAAGGAAAGCTGATTTGACATCCAGTTGAGAGATTACCCAATTTTTGTGTGCTGCCAAGGCAATAATCATCCGCACTGTGTCCATCCTTGCTACTGGCGCGAAAACCTCTGTGTAGTCCACCCCATATTTCTGAGAATATCCCTTCGCCACCAATCGAGCCTTGTATTTATCAATCTTTCCATTCTCATTGTATTTTGTCTTATAGACCCATTTTACTCCAATTCTTTTTGCTCCTGCAGGTAGGACCGTGAGTGTCCACGTGCCATTCCTTACAATCGAATCCATCTCGCTGTTCATAGCCACTTTCCAATTTTCAGACTTAATAGCTTCCTCATAGATGGACGGGTCGCTTGAAACTGCAAAGGCCATCTCTTGTTCTTCTTCCGCGAAATCGTCTCCACTGAAATAATCTCCAAGCCATACTGGAGGTTGTCTCTCTCGAGCTTGTCTCCCAACTCTCTCTTCACGGGCTGTTTCAACACCAGCTCGTACAACCCCATCCTCAACATCAATTTCTTGTCTCCTCTCAGCCCGTTTCCTCTCAGCACCAGAGTTCAGCTCAACGCCATCAAGATCATGCTCACTGATTTCATTCACACCACTGGGTTCTCCATCAACAGGTTCGTTCACTCTTTCTTCTTCTTCTTTGTCACTTTGATCTCCCCGTTCCAGATCACCCACTGGATTTTGAAGAGTGTCATCGTCCCAATTATACATTTCTTCTTCTTCGAAAACCACATCTTTACTCACCACAATCTTCTTAGCTACTGGGTCAAAGAGTCTGTAACCCTTTGATTCATTACTGACTCCCAACAAAACACACAAAATACTCCTATCATCAAGCTTCGTTCTTCTTTGTTCTGGCACATGAACATGTGCCCTACAACCAAAAACCCTAAAGTGACTCACTGTGGGTTTTCTTCCACTCCAGGCCTCCTCTGGTGTGACATCCTTTACAGCCAAAGTAGGGCACCGATTAAGAACATAAATAGCCCAATTTACTGCTTCTGCCCAAAAAATTCTCGGCATGTTTTTGTCAGTCAACATGGATCGTACCATGTTCATCATCGTTCTGTTCTTCCTCTCTGCGACACCGTTTTGCTGCGGTGTGTATGCAGTTGTCATCTGTCTCTTAATCCCATTAATTTGACAGAAATTGTTGAACTCATTTGACACAAATTCCCCCCCTCTGTCAGTTCGAAGACCTTTGACAGATAACCCTGTCTGCTTTTCCACCATTGATTTAAAACATTTAAACCAATCAAAGGCCTCTGATTTCTCTGCCAAGAAATATACCCAGCATTTTCTACTGTAATCGTCTATAAACAATAAAATGTACCTTTTATTGCTGTTTGATGTGGGGGTAATCGGTCCACATATATCTGCGTGAATGAGTTCTAATCTCTGTGTTGCTCTCCATGTACTCTTCTGTGGAATTGCATCGCGAATTTGCTTCCCCTTGATGCATTCAATGCATGCTGAGTTTGAGGCTGCAATTTGGGGAAGGCCGTGGACCATGTCCCTGTGCACCAAGGTCCTCAGACCTTTATAGCTGAGGTGCCCGTAGCGTCGATGCCAAAGAGAGCTCAAGTTCTGTGTTGCTATGTGAAGACACTGGTCAGCTTCTTCTTGAGAGGTAATTTCACTGTCTGGAAATAGTATAAACATCCTGTTGATGCTCATTGTTGTTTGTATTATCAAGCCCCTTTTCGGATGGAATATCTTGCATTTTCCATCTTTGAACAATACGTCCAAACCCCTTTCCTGTAGTTGACCCACACTTAGTAGATTATTTTTCAAATCCGGGACATAATACACCTCTGCAATGGTGTGCATTATTCCATTCAATACAAGCTTGACATTCCCTTTCCCCATTACTTTGATCCTTGTGTTATTTCCCAATTTTACAAATTGTCGAAATTTCACATCAAAGTCACAAAATATTTCTTGATAACCACACATGTGATTCGAGCATCCCGAATCAAGAAACCATGCATCTTCTCTTCTGGACTTATGTTTCTCCACATAAGTCATCAAGAGCATCTCCTCTGCATTATCAAGTTCTGTGTATAATGATTCCCTGTTTCCAGTGGGACATTCCCACTGGAAATGTCCAAGCTGTTGGCAACGATAGCATTGGACTGTTGCCTTGTTATACTCTGATCGTCCCCTTCCTCTAGCTCTTCCTCTGTAGAAGTTTCTCCCACGGCTTCTACCTCCTTCATATGCACCTCTGCCTCCTCCTTCATATGCTACTTTCAGAGCTTGTTCCTCACCCTTCCTTCTTACAAACTTTTGTTCATGAACTACCAATGAACTCTGCAGCTCATCAATGCTTAGAGCATCAATGTCCTTTGATTCTTCAATGGAACATACAACATAGTTGTATTTCTCCGTTAAAGAACGTAAGATCTTCTCTACCACTTTCACATCTTGCATATCCTCTCCATATGTTCTCATCTTATTGGCCACTGTCATGACCCTAGAGAAATATTCAGTCACTCCCTCACCCACTCTCATTTCCAGTGTCTCAAACTCTCTACGGAGAGTTTGCAGGTAAGATCTCTTAACCCTTGCATTTCCTTCGAACTTTTTCTTCATTGCATCCCATATGTTCTTGGCAGTATTCTTGTTAAGTATAGTGTCAAGAACTGGCCTATCGATAGCTTGAAATAGGTAGTTCTTTACCTTCAAATCCTTCAACTTCATATCATCAATTTTCTTCTGTTGAGCATCAGTGTATACCGATCCACTTGCAGGTTCAGTGTATCCAGTTTCCACCAGTTCCCACATCTCTTTGGATCAGAGAAAGTTCTCCATCAACATACCCCAGTGGTCGTAGTGACCATTGAATCTGGGAATGGCTGGCTGAACAAAGTTGCTCCCTTCTGTCGTCATGGTGCTGCAAGGATTGGATGAAGGCTCTGATACCACTTGAAAGGTTTAATGAAGGTTTTGTAGAAGATTGATTTACTGGAATGAGAGAGTGTATTCTTGTATTTGAATATAATTGGCATTATATAGCCACTGTTACATTGTACTGGAATAACAAAGAAATAACAAGAAACTAACAGAAATGAAATAACAGAAATATAACAAAATAACAACAATGACAGATAGGCACAGTTAGTTATCCTAACTGTTTTCTTAATAGACCCTTTCAATATACCGGAGAATAATATTAATATTGATGTATTTATATGTTATATTTTATAATAAATACTTTTTACACACACATAAATACTATGTGCGTATGTGTTTGGCTTGGAAATGAATTAGATTTGATAATATTTATATTTTATTTATCACCTTGTATATAAACACTTTTAATATTCATATTCGAAATGAGATATAAACTATTTGATAAAACTAATTAATCTATTATGGTGAATATCCATCAAATCCGAGTTAAATTAGTATCCTCTCGGAATCATTGTGTTTCAAATCAAGGAACGAATTATCCCATTATTCAGGGATTGAAGGAATTCCACTTTGATTTTGGATTGATACAAGTATGTGAATATAAACAAATAATAAAATAAGATTTTTTAAATAATTGTATTTTCATATACTTGCAAATATATATTTTTTATTGAACAAACCAAATATTTTAAATCAAATCGAGAAAATACATAAACTTTATTAAGAACATCTTTTATCAAGTCTTTTGTGAAATTCCTTTTAGTTATGAAATATTATGTTATTTCTTTTGGAGTTATAAATTTAAATAAAGTATGACATAGATTTTTCTATAGTTGTTAATGGCTTAAATAGCTTTGATTTATAAGGGCTATTTTTTAAGATGGTCAAGATAACAATAGTATCTTTAAATATACATATTAAACTCATGAAGATTTTAAAATCCTCGTAGGTATGTTGAGCAAATAAATCAAGAAAATATATTTTGGATTGATACAAGTAAAGAATATCACAATTATGGAAAAAGAAATCAAATATCACATAAAAAAATTGAATAATTAAACATTACATTTACGATTTGTAACTATAATTGCTTGATTTTACTGCAATATACATCCTTTAATAGGTTGTCTGTAATCATGCCAATAAATCTTTTTAGCCAACAAATTTTCATACCATACTAAACTTAGGCCCTGTTTGGCTTTACGTTTCAAAAATATTTTTTAAAAAAATGAAGTATTTTTATTTTTATTTTCTACTTTAAATTAAATTTTTATAGTGTTTTTAGATCATTTTCATGTGCTCATGTCAAGAATATTTTTTTAAAAATAAAAAATATCATTTTGATTCATTTCTGAACGAAAAACACTTTAAAAAACAACCGCAGTCGCACTCGCAAACAGACTAATATTAGTATGTGAGATTATTCCAGAAATACTTTAACATAAAAAAAAAATCTAGAATTTAAGAGTTAAAGTATCCAATTTCTAATAACACAAATTGCTTTCATCTTCATAATAGGTCACATATATGATAGATTATCTCTCAAAATAACTAGGATAAAAATTAAGTTTCACATCCTTAAAGAATTAGGCGAAATATTTTATTAAATTGTTCTTTGAGAAATTTAGCCATCACTATCAGTCGATTAAATTGACCAACTCCTAAGTTCTACAAAAAATTTATTAAATTAATTAGCATCCTCGTTTAGTCTTACTATTATTTATGCACACAAAAAGAATGCACAATACCTTTTTCTTTTCTTTTTTCTATTCCTTTATGAAAAGGAATCTACATTCACTCCATCAATTTAAAAAAAAAGGTACAATTTTCTCCCTTTTTTTTTTTTAATTACTTCACTCCAAAAGCCATGTACCCCATTCAAAATAAAAAGAAAAAGAAAAAGAAAAAGGGGGGAAAGACCAAGAATTAAAAATAAACAAATTACAAAACTCGACGTGCCGATTAATCGCCTAGACAGGAATGTTCCTCGATGGCCGCATCAGCATTTCAAGTCCTCAGTCCTCACTATATAAACACTCCCTATGATCCTCTTCACCTCCATCACCTCTTTCACTTCTTTTCTCTTTCAAAAAGCTTGACAGTCAAAGCTCAACATCACCGAAACCAACTAAAAGATCATCAAGAAGCTCAATCCAATGGCAGAAGTACACACATCCACCATGCTCGATGAGTCTTCTTTTGATGTAGACAAACTCACTTATGAAATCTTTTCCATCCTAGAAAACAAGTTTCTTTTTGGTGGATATGATGATCCTAAGCTCTCCAAAAACACTCACCAGGTCCCAATTCAAGAACAACTTAAGCCCACCAAACAGTTTAATGGCGGTATGGTCAGGATCCTCTCCATTGATGGAGGAGGTGCCACTAACGGCATTCTCGCTGCTAAGTCTTTGACACATCTCGAGTCCTGCCTTCGTCGAAAATCTGGCAATCCTGATGCCTCTATTTCTGATTTCTTCGATGTTGTTGCTGGCTCTGGTTCTGGAGGCATTTTAGCTGCCTTGCTCTTTACTCGTGGCAAAAATGGTCGTCCTTTGTTTACAGCTGAAGAAGCTCTGAGTTTTCTCGTGCGAATCAATAAAAAGATGAACAGAGCACAAGGGTTTTTTGGAAAAGTATTTGGTTCTGCAAAAGCCCAGAAAGTTTTCTCAAAAACTTTCGGAGAACTAACTTTGAAAGACACCATCAAATCTGCTCTGATAACTTGTTACGATCTTTCAACACATGCACCATTCTTGTTTTCTCGTGCTGATGCATTGGAAATGGATGGCTATGACTTTAAAATGAGCGATGTCTGTCGCGCAACCTCGGCTGATCCAACTATGGCTGGGGCCGTGGACATGCGGTCGGTCGACAGGAGGACTAAAATTATGGCTATCGATGGCGGGATCGCAATGAACAATCCAACAGCTGCAGCAATCACTCATGTGTTGAACAACAAGCAAGAGTTTCCACTCTGTAATGGGATGGAGAATCTCTTGGTGGTGTCACTCGGGAATGGCGAGTCAGATTTCGGTGTTCAGAATCAGAACTCTACACCAGCAAGATTTGTCAGGATCGCCGGAGAAGGCGCATCTGATATGGTATTACATTATTATTTTTTATTTTTCTGTTTTTGAGATTTTTTATTTTGGGGTAGGTAAGCTAATTGATTTCGTCTCTTTAATTAGGTTGATCAAGCTGTTTCCATGGCGTTCGGTCCCTGTCGGACCAGCAATTATGTCCGCATTCAGGTATTAGATTCTACCAATTTATTACAAGTAAAGCAACATCAAATCTCTAAAATTAAAATTAAAATTATTAAATGTGATATAATTTTTTTCAGGCAAATGGGATTATAGCTAAAAACCATGGAGCTGTGGAAAAGTCAACGAAATCCAACAGGAAGGCAGATTCACTGGCCATGACTGTAGAGATGCTGGCACAGAAAAATGTGGAGTCAGTGTTATTTGAAGGGAAGAAGATCGTCGAGAGCACAAATTATGACAAATTGGAGACATTTTCTGGAGAGTTAGTCAGGGAGCAAGAGAGGAGAACAACAAGCATCTTACCAACTGTGGTGCTGAAGCAAAATTCACCCTCGCCAAGAACATCATCGGCCACATCTTTCTCAACATTGTCTTCATATTAATTAGCTGGCCAATTAAATTAGTTAAATTTAATTTAATTTAATTTTGAGAAGAAAAAAAACTAAATGTTTATCTGCTCCTCGTGATGATTGAAGGCATCCGAGAGAGATTGCAATTTTTTTCTTAGCAAGTATAGATTTTATATTATAAATAGATATTGAGATCCGTTGAATGTCGATGTTATTTTCTTCGTAAAATATTTCAGCATTACAAGAACATTTTAGTCCCAATCAATTAAATTATTTAGTTTTATTTGAATTATAATAAAAGAAAAAAAAAACAATAGCAAGCAGAAAACCACACACACATATATATATATATATAGACACACACGTGGATCAATACGGATAAAAGAAATACATTATAGATGGTAATATAGATTATAGATTAAGATTTATTTTATATGGTAATATTTCTAATTTGTCGATAATAAAGAAAGTGGAAATTGATTTAAATCACTGGCAGCATGTTTGGGATCCTTTGAATTTAATTCAATCTATATATTTTAAAGTCCCTAAATGACATTGTGTTATTGTAAAGGACTTGAGATTTGTACATCAGGTCTCGAGTTCGAATTAGAACGTTTATCTCTTGTAAGAGTCTGGAACTAGTCGAAATTTTAGTTACTTACCTAAACTGATAAAATATGTTTTCCAGATAATACGATTTTTGCAAATAAAAAAAAAAGATTTTAAAAAAGTTTATGTGCTGTAATTCGTTTAAACATCAAAAATTAAATTGGAAATGAAATGTACAAAATTAACTCAGAGACCAGACCATATGATTCACTATATCAAAATATAAAGGTTAATGTTAAAACTAGCTTCCTCAAAATAATTACTTATCATTTTTATTTTGAGAAACCAAAGATCTTTGGATAATATGAAAAACAAAATGAAATTCAATTTATCTATAAATTGAATCTAAACTAAATATTATAGTTAAATTTAATTATAATAGAGAATTTTGGTATTGTGTTTCAAAAGTATTTTTAAAAAAAATATATTTTTTTTATTTTTTTATTTTACATTAAATTAATTATTTTAATATTTTTAGATGATATTCATGTGCTGATTGTCAATTTAAAAAAAAAATTATTTTAATATATTTTTAAATAAAAAAACATTTTTAAAAGTATTCTCAAACACACTTCAAACGATCAAACACACTTCAAACGATCAATTAGTTTCAAAGAATTTGTTTGTGGTTAAAAAAGAAAAATGGTTGTTTGAAAGATTGAAAAGCAAAAATAATTCAAATTAAAGTGTGCTTGATTTCCCCCACATCATAATTACCTGCCCTCCAGTTTGCTTTCCTGTGTGGTCCATAAATAGTTAGCTCATATCAATGAAGGAACCCACCGCACCAACCTGCGTCGGGACCATCGACAGGAGAATTCCCTCTGGTGTTCTCACATCCCATGCCCTTTCCATCCATGTTTTCTATATGTTTTTTGTGTTTCATATTGTTTTTTAAAATATTTTTTATTTAAAACTGTATTAAATGTTTATATATATATATATATATATAACCCTCTAATCCTCGCAGAGTAGTTGCCATGAGTTTTCCAAGAAAAAACAAAATAGTCCTCGTCATGTAGATCAAAGCCTAACCAGTCTCTGAATGAAGAAAATAATAAAATAAAATAAATTGCAGGATCAACTTCCTGACGTGCAGATAACAAGGTGATCAAGTTGGTGAACTTTAAAGAACAAGAAATGAGAATCCATTGTACAGTCCAAAAGCTCCATAAAAACCTCCAAAGCAAACAGGATACTTTGAACAAGGATAGATAAATATTCTTATAGATCTTGGCACGAAGAATCTTGTGAAGTAATCCACCATCCCTGGCAATCTGCTGATTTCAGTAATGAGCAGATCTAATTCACTATCAGAATGATGTGGATTTGTTTTTATCTGTTATTTAATTTATAATTAAAATTTCAAGTTGATTGGTTTGAGCTATGGAGTGAATTTGAGATTTAGGGTCTGTTTGTTTCGGCGGTATAATTGTCATTTGCTTAAAATTTATTTTTTTTAAATGAAATTTTTTTGGTGTTTTTAAATCATTTTGATGTGCTAATGTCAAAAATAATTTTTAAAAAATAAAAAATATATATTATTTTGATGTATTTCTAAATGAAAAGTACTTTTAAAAACAACCGCAACCGCCCTCCCAAACAGGCCCTTACTCATGTAATACTAAATAGATTTTAAATATCTTATATTGTTTTAAATGTCATCTTGTATTAACACCTAAATAGATTTTAAATACCTTGTAAACTTGATTTAAATAATTTTTAGTAATTACACATTAACTAAAGAGCTAAAACAGCTCGGCATCGGACTGTTCACGCAGACTGAATTTACTCTGCATTTGATATTTGGCTCGCTTCTTCGCGCGAGTTTGTGCGCCTGTTTTTGTTTTTTTTTTTGCAGCGCTGATATTTGTATTTTGTATGGTGGAAGTAGACATGTTGGTGCCTGTGGCCTGGAGGTTCGATGCGCAGAGATTGCTTTGCTTTTTCACCGCGCGGGGGTTCGAATCCCTCGGCGCAGAGATTGCTTTGCTTTTTCGTTTTCTTTTTCTTTCAAGCTGTGGTGTTTTTCCTTTTTTTGATTTATTATTATTTTTATCATTATTTCTTTGCAGGCTGTTTTTTTTTCCTTTCAACTTACTTTTTCTTATTATTTTTTTTCCATGCTGACGTGTTTTTTAATCGCAGAGTTTGCTTTCCTTTTTTGGTTTCTTTTTTTTTATTCTTTTTTTTTCAGCCTGTTGTGTTTATTTTTATTATTATTTGTATTGAAGCTGTCGTTTAATCACTGAGTTTGGTTTCGTTTTTTTATAATTATTCTTATTAGCTCTTTGGTTTCTGTCAGCCGAGGTTTATCCTGCGTGGGTTGCACTGTGAAAAGAAGCGGAGAAACCAGATGAAAAACCACCTGCGTGACATTCAATTTTATCCCATGCCATGCGTTTTACAATTTCTACTTTGTCGTTAAAATGTAGTGATGTTTGTGCAATCGAGAAGTTGTGATTCAGATTTCATACAGGCGGCGTTGATTGAAACAAGGTGAGCCGCACTGTTTCTACATTAAGCTGCGTGAGTTACACTATCAAAATGAGACGAAAAAAAACCGCACTGTTTCTAAATTAAGCTGCGTGAGTTACACTATCAAAATGAGAGGGAAAAAAAACTGCGTTCATTGAGCCAGAATTAATTTAAACTCTTCTCAGTTTGCACGCACGCGAGCACATGCGCGGCTTCTTCAATTTAATTGCAAGGTTTACCCGTTACAGATTTCACATGGGCATTAGCTTTGCCACAGAAGCATTTAATGCATCTCATTATTCATTATACAGTCGAGGAAAAAAAGTCACAGCTCACCCTCAATCTAATTAATATATTTTGTCGCTGACGGCGCCTAAAATCTTTCACAAGTTGCGCTTCACGCCAGCTCATACATTTTCATTCCACACCTCTTTCTAAATTCAGCATCACCTTCACTGTTACTTCTTCCGTGTTTTAGCTTCACGCCAGCTCATACATTTTCATTCCACCCTCTGCATACCACTTTCTAAACCTCACCTTCACTGTTAGTTCTTCCGTGATTTTGGTTGAATTACCGTCTATCACATTTCTCCTTTTCCTTCGTCCCAGTTTCGGTTTCGCATGTCTTACATTGTTTGTTAATTTTTGTCGCTTCAACGTCTTCCATCATAGTCGTCTGGCTTCCGTTGATCAATTTACGGTAAGTTTTTAGTTTTTTCCTATGTTCTTGCATGTTCAGCTTGCATAATTTTTTGGCTTCCATCACTCAATATGCTTGGTCATAGTTTCGGCAATAATGTCATTGTCCATGTTCAGCTTGCATTGACGTCTGATGGGATAAAATCTTTGGCGTTTGGTTCCTCAATTGACGGTCAGTTCTTTCTTTACTTTTTATTGCTTCATGTTTATCTTACATGGTTTGTTTGCCTTGCATGAAAAAATATGTTTCGCCATTATTTCATTCACAGTATCGTTGTCCATATTAACGTTGCATTGTTGTGTAATGGGATATACAAGTTTTGCTGCTCCGATATAAGTTTTGTCTTTGTCTAGCATGAATCTTTTGCACATCTTCTGATCAAATTAATTTATTTATATAAATTACGACTACTTTGTTATTCATTCATTTTCATTTACTTTGATTATTTCTAATGTTTTTTTAACATATTTTTGCTGTCATTTTTACGCCATGGCTGATTGCATGGCTACTTCTTTTTTTTTAAACAGCTTCACCTCACTTTTTATACGTTTCAGGTTTAAGGTTTTTTTCAATTTCTTCTTTTCATTACATATTTGATAGCTGCTTTGTTAGACTACAAATCAATTACGGTTAAAATGTTCTAAATTGTTTTTTGCCACCGACTCTTCTTTCTATTTATTTTTATGCTCCGTTTTCTATTTTTAATTGTCCACATAATTGCTGTTTTGCTCTTTATACCATTGAGGTTCAAGATTTTTTTTTCAATTTCTTATTTAAAATACTTATTTGATAGTTAGTTTATTACGTTGGCCATCAATTTAGGTCAAAAAAATCTATTTTTTTCCCTTTCAATTGTTCTTTTTGTTTATATTGGTGTTTCACTTTCTAATCTTAAATACTTGGTTTATTACATTAAAGATCAATTTTGGTTAAAAAGTTGTAAAATTTTCTCCCCTTCAATTGTTCTTTTCTTTTATGTTGCTGTTTCAGAATCTTTTACACATCTTCTCATCGAATTAATTTATTTATATAAATAACGACTGCTTTGTTATTCATTCATTTTCATTTACTGTGATTATTTTTTTACCATATTCTTGCTGTCATTTTTACGCCATGGCTGATTGCATGACTACTTCTTCTTTTTTAAAACAGCTTTGCCTCACTTTTTATACGTTCGAGGTTTAAGGTTTTTTTTAATTTCTTCTTTTGATTACATATTTGATAGCTGCTTCGTTAGACTGCAAGTCAATTACGGTTAAAATGTTATGAATTGTTTTTTAGCACCGACTCTTATTTCTATTTATTTGGATGCTTCATTTTCTATTTTTAATTGTCCATGTAATTACTGTTTTAATCTTCATACCATTGAGGTTCAAGGTTTTTTTCAATTTCTTATTTTAATTGCTTATTTGATACTTGGTTTATTACGTTATCCATAAATTTCGGCCAAAAAAATCTACATTTTTTTCCTTTCAATTGTTCTTTTTGTTCATATTGGTGTTTCAATTTCTAATCTTAAATACTTGGTTTATTACATTAAAGATCAATTTCGGTTAAAAAGTTGTAAAATTTTCTCCCCTTCAATTGTTCTTTTCTTTTATGTTGCTGTTTCAGAATCTTTTACACTTCTTCTCATCAAATTAATTTATTTATATAAATAACGACTGCTTTGTTATTCATTCATTTTCATTTACTGTGATTATTTTTTTACCATATTCTTGCTGTCATTTTTACGCCATGGCTGATTGCATGACTACTTTTTTTTGAAAAAACCTTTGCCTCACTTTTTATACGTTTGAGGTTTAACGTTTTTTTCAATTTCTTCTTTTGATTACATATTTGATAGCTGCTTTGTTAGACTGCAAATCAATTATGGTTAAAACGTTCTAAATTGTTTTTTGCCACCGACTCTTCTTTCTATTTATTTTGATTCTTCATTTTCTATTGTCATTTTTAGTTTCTGCTTCAATTTTTTATTTTATAGCTGTTTTATTAGTTTCAACGTCATATTTTATTTCAGCAGTATGATCTTTTCATGTAATAAATTAGTTGCTTCATATTAGTTTTAATGTTTTTCATAAGGACGTTGATGTTTGCTATTTCAATTGCTAATTAGATAATTGTTCTGTTGCTTAAAAAAAAACTTTAGGTTTAATTGTCTTAATTTGTTAAAAAAAAAATTCGCTAAGTTTCATGTCTGCTGTTTGCAATTTTGAGCTTTTACTTAATTATTTAATTACTACTTTCTTTTTGATTTATTTCCATTTGCTGTGATTATTTCTGATGTTTTTTACCATATTGTTGCTGTCATTTTTTCCCCATTGCTGATTACATAGCTAATTCTTTTAGTTTAAAAACAGATTCGCTTCAGTTGTGTTAAAAAAAAATCACAAATTTATTGATCAAATTTATTTACTGTTGTTAATTTCTTATCACACCTTTGGAGTTCAGGTTTATTTCTCAGTTACTGACTTCAATTGATCATTTTATTGTTAATTTCTTAGTTTGAAGATCAATTCCAATGTAAATATTCTCTTTTTCAATTTCTATTACCGCTTTTAATTTGTGATTTAGATTATCGATAATTTTTTTTTCTCATTGTTGATGCCTTTAAGGCTGCTTTGATTCTTTTAATTTGTTTTTTTTGACAATAGATGTTAATTTGAGTTGAGATTATTGTTTTCAGTTTTTTGTTCAATTTTTTATTTGGTTTTTACTTTATTGGTTCATCGAGCAATTTCTTTTTGAATTCTTCCTAATTTCGTTTTTTATTAATGGTTTAATTTTTCATTTGCATTTATTGCCTAAATTAGTCTTTTTCTTATATTATTATCCATTTTCACATTTTTCCTGATTAATGATGTTATAGTGTGCATCTTTTAATATGTTCCTGATTGAAAATCTAATTTCCTGTACATTGTTGTATCATGTGTTCCACAAGTTTTCTTGCCTCAATACAATTAGTTGCTATGTCTTCCCTATTCTGTGTGTTGTTTTCCGTTTTTTGTTCAATCTATGTTCAAAATAGTCATCCTATTACAATTGCTGCACTTCTATTCATGCCTTTTCATTGGTTTTCCTATTTTTGTTTTTCAGCACATCATTCCATCATTAACAGTTTCTGCTTGCTGTTGGCTGTTTGGCGACTGCTGCTATCAAGCTGCTTTTTAATTATCATCAAGGTTTGCTCAATTTCGTTTGTTAGTTTGTTACAAAAAAAATAAATTCATACATTAATGCAATTTTTTGTCTATGTCTTATTAAATTATCAGCTACTGTTGATTTTGCCCTGTTCGAATTAATTTGTGCGATCAGAATTGATTTCCTGGTATGTCTTAAGCTTTGTTTTATTTGCGTTTAATAACAGCATTCCTCTTGCTTTAATATGTTTTATTATTGCCTTCATGTTTTTTTCTAACCTTTCCTGCTCCATTAAACACATTAGTTGTTTCAACTTTGTTATCTTTTGCTACAACTTCCTTTTTCCTTTTTTTTCCCACCCATTGTTTGTCAACTTATTCATTTGGTGTTAGCTTGCAATAAATTATTCCTGTAAATTGCTTACAATTATTATCAACCACTTTAACATTGTCTAATTAAGATGTATCAATGGTTCCAAAAATTTTATAATTTGAATTATATTAATTGGTTGTATTCTCCATTGCATATTAATTTTTTTCCCAATATTTTATCCCTCCAGTTTCAATACATGCACTAATGACTAGCAAACGACAACGCCTGCAAGAAACGCATATATTTTCTAATGAAGAATATTGTTCATTTGACACGCCACAACTAGAGAATGAAGCTCCTTCATACTCATTTGGTGTGCCAGCGCAATCTTCAAGGTTTAATCCGAATTATAATCCTTTCCCCGCTAATAGTCAAAGCTTCCAATTATATCACGGCGAGGCTTCTTCCTCTAATGCGTCAGCATCCCCTCAGAATCAGCATAGTCATTGCTTGCCTTCTATAAGAAGCAATCAATCTTCCATATCAAATTCATCGTCTCTATTGTTTCTTCAAGATCATGTTGCATCAGAGTCAAGCTCTTACAATCATGATCTTAGATCTTCTATCAATAACCACCAAACAACTGGGCAGGCTTCATATCAAAGCAAAAGAGGAAGTTCGTTCAATATTTCTTTTATTTATTCTTTATTCCTATATAAATTTTAATCCAATGTATTTATAGCCGCATTTCACACAACATTTTCATACCCAGGAATTCCACTTCATTACATTGACTTTGGGGACAAAACATTCAAGTGTTGTCATTGCAAGGCGCTTTTTTGGGTCAGTGAGCGTCTCGCAAGTTCAAGCCAGCGCAATCCAAGATTCTCTCTTTGTTGTCTAGGTGGCAAAATTAATCTTCCGCGGCCACCACCAACACCTCATCCTCTTGATGACTTGCTCAATAATGTATTGGGTCAGAAATCCAAGATGTTTCGTAGGAGTATTCGTGCCTACAACTCTATGTTTGCTTTTACATCTATGGGAGCAAATATTGATCAATCAGTTAATCGTCAGTCTGGCCCATATGTATTTAAGATAAATGGCCATTGTCATCATCTTATGGGGTCTCTATTACCTTCTAATGATAATGCTCCAAAATTTGCACAACTTTATATTTATGATGTGGCGAATGAAGTTTCAAATCGGATGTCGCAATTTCCACATTCAACCTCTGATTCATGTTTGGATGAAACTATTGTTACTGCAATTATTGCAATGCTTGCCTCAACTAATTGTCTGGTCAGCTTATTTCGTCATGCATCACAAAAACTCTCGGAACCTGGCAATCCTGGATATAAACTACAATTATTGTCCAAAAGAGCAAATGACACCGGACAATATAATGATGCAACTTCAGATGATATTGGTGGTTTAATTGTTGGTGATATTGGTGATTATCGTTCCGAACGAGATATAATTATTGAAAGTTGTTCAAACACTTTCCAAAGAATCTCTAAGCTACATCCAAAGTTTATGGCTTTACAATATCCTCTTTTATTTCCATTTGGTGAAGACGGTTATCGAACTAATATTGGTTTTGCAAATCATGCCTATCATATCTCTGGAAAACGTCAAAGAGTCCCTATGAGAGCTTTCTATGCTTATCTTATTCAAGAAAGGGAATATGGAGAAGACACTCTTATAAAAGGTGGTCGTCTATACCAACAATTTTTAGTTGATGCTTTTGCAACTATTGAAGAAGATAGGCTTGACTACATCAGAATGAATCAGGATGATCTCCGGTCTGAACTATATCATAATATTAGTGAAGCTGTGCTTAAAGGAGACGCACAAGGATCGTCAACTGGAAAAATTATCCTTCCATCTTCTTTGACTGGTAGCCCGCGATATATGATTAATAATTACCAAGATGCAATGGCAATTTGCAGAGCTTATGGAAATCCTGATCTTTTCATTACATTCACATGCAACACAAATTGGCCTGAAATCCAGAGAGAGCTCAATAAAAGCAGGGCTTACAAGCCTGAAGACAAACCTGATGTCATTACACGAGTTTTTAGAACAAAACTCCTTGATATGTTAAAGTTCATCAAATCTGGTGCCCCTTTTGGCAAAACAATTGCTGGTAATACAATCATCACAATTTTTTATTTACATAATGTCATTTATACAATAAACTAATTCTGTCAAACAATTTTGTAGATGTTCATGCCATAGAGTTCCAAAAAAGAGGCCTTCCACATACACATATCTTGGTTTGGCTAGCCTCAGATTTCAAATTCAAGACTTCTGATGATATTGACTCAGTTGTCTCAGCAGAGATGCCAGACAAAAACATCGATCCTTTGTGCCATGAAATTGTCTCTAAATTCATGATACATGGTCCATGTGGTGTTGCAAGACCGAGTGCGCAATGCATGTCAAGAGATGTTTGTGCCAAGTCGTTTCCAAAAAAATTCAGAAGCTCAACCACTTTAGATGAAAATGGATTTGTCTATTATAGAAGACGTCACTTCCGTGATAATTTTGTAATAAAAAATGGAATTATGTTGTTCAATGACTATGTTGTCCCTTACAACAAAGAACTTTTGATGCGTTATAATGCCCATATAAATGTTGAGATATGCTGTCAGTCAATGCTCATCAAGTATTTATTCAAATATGTAAGCAAAAGCCCTGATAGATGCCGTGCCGTAATACAGCATGACAGAAATGACGAAATACAAGCATATCTTAATTGCCGCTTCATCTGTCCTTATGAAGCTGTATGGCGAATTTTTCAGTTTCCAATTCACTCAAGATATCCTCCAGTTGAAAGGCTTCAGATTCATCTTCCTTTTCAGCAAAATATTGTTTTCTCGGGCAGGCAGTCTCTTCAATCTGTTCTTAGAAGGCCAGGTATCAGGCAAACAATGCTTACAGAATGGTTTGAATGCAACAAACAATTTTCTGGTGCACGGGAGCTATATTACTCTGAATTTCCAAACAAATATGTTTGGGATCCTAGGCAAAAGGAGTGGACTATGAGGTCTAAAGGGATAAGCCTTGGGCGTATACCATATGTGCACCCTGCTGCTAGAGAACTTTATTTCTTAAGATTGCTGTTAAACCATATTAAAGGACCAACTGCCTTTGAAGATCTAAGAAGTGTTAATGGAATTGTTTATCCAACATTTCAGCTTGCCTGCAAAGCACATGGACTTTTAGGGGATGATACAGAATGGTCTGAAGCTTTCTGTGAAGCAATCACAACTGCATCATCACCGCAACTAAGACAGCTTTTTGTCAGTATTATATTATTCTGTCAAATTGCTGACCCTTTAATCCTATTCAACCAGTTTTGGCACTCAATGCATGATGACATCCTATACAAGTTAAGACTATCTTTTAGAATGCCAAACCTTATTCTGGCTAATGATGAGCTGAAAAATTATGTTTTATATGAGCTTGAGCAACTTTTCAATGCTTCTGCAACAACGCTTCAAGATCATAACTTGCCCATGCCAAATGGGCAACTCCTTAAAGAAATTGCAAACAAGCTTCTGAGAGAAGAGCTTAATTATGATTTGGCTGAACTTAGAAGTCAACATTCCTTCAATTTTGCTTCTCTCAACCATGGGCAAAGAGTTATATATGATTCAATTATTGCAGCCATCTTTGCTAAGAAGTAAGCTTTGGTCTTTGTGCATGGTCATGGAGGAACTGGCAAAACTTTTTTATGGCACACAATTATAAATCGTGTCAGATCCGAGTCCTTAATTGTCCTTGCAGTGGCATCATCTGGTATTGCATCTCTTCTTCTTCCAAATGGTCGCACTGCCCATTCAAGATTCAAAATCCCACTTTCTATTGATGAATCATCGACATGTGCCATTAAGAAAAACACACATCTTTCCAGCCTTCTTCAAAAAACATCTCTTATAGTTTGGGATGAGGCACCAATGATTCACAGATGTTGTTTTGAAGCCTTTGATCGTTCAATGCGTGATATTCTTTCAGAAGATGGCAACAACAACAAAGATCTCCCCTTTGGTGGAAAAACCATTTTACTTGGTGGTGATTTTCGACAGATATTACCAGTTATTCCCGGTGGAACAAAAGAGCAAATAATCAATGCTTCTTTAACCAGCTCAAGTTTATGGCCCAAATTTACTATATTAACTCTTACAGAAAACATGCGTCTCTCTACAGATGGTTTAACTTTAGAAGAAAAGGCTGAAATTATAGAGTTCTCTGAATGGATTCTAAATGTTGGTGGTGGTCAAATTTCTGATTTACCTTCTCTTGACGAAGCTGATGATTCTTTTGTCACTATTCCTTTCGATCTTCTCCTTGGAACTTCATGTGATCCAATTTCAACAATTGTTGCAGCAATTTATCCAAATATTTCTAACATTCAAGTTGACCCTGGATATTTCAGAGAAAGAGCTATAGTCACAACAAAAAACACAACAGTTGCTGAAATAAATGATTTTATACTTCACATCACACCGGGAGAAAAGCGCCTATTTCTCAGCGTTGATTCTATTTCCACATCTTCAACAGAGAGTGATGATGCAGACTCATTATATCCCGTTGAATACATAAATCAATTGGAATTCAATGGGGTCCCATCTCATGAACTTGCTCTCAAAGTTGGGACGCCGGTGATGTTACTTAGAAATATCAGCCCATCTATAGGTCTATGCAATGGGACCAGGCTTATCGTTACACAGCTTTCGTCAAAGGTCATCCAAGCACAAATAATAACTGGATCTCACATTGGCGATCAAGTGTTTATACCAAGAATCATCTTCCCAATCAATGAAATCAGATGTCCTTTTACAATCAAAAGACGTCAATTTCCTTTAAGACCATATTATGCTATGACAATAAATAAAAGCCAAGGGCAATCTTTAAAAATTGTTGGTGTTTTTCTTAAAGACCAAGCTTTTACCCATGGTCAGCTTTATGTCGCTCTGTCAAGAGTCACTTCCAGAAAAGGCTTAAAGATTATTTCATGTGACAATGAAGGACGTTCTTCTACTTATGCAAAAAATATTGTCTACAAAGACATCATAAGCACTCTTCCTTAAGGTTTTTCTTCTTCTTTTTTCAATCTTCAACAAAATAAATTATCAATCATTATTTACTCATCAATATTTTATAGATAACGACAATTGCACTTTACCTCTTTAAATGATTGGTTTTCCTTCAATATCAAGCAATAAAAAACAATCGCTGATTCCTCATCAATATTTTGCATGTTATCAGCATTAATCTTTGATTCAATGACTACTTATTTTGTTTTGTTTATATATTGCGTTATTTAGTCAAATTTTCATCAACCTTATATACATTTCTGATAGTTTATGTTTATTTATCTATTATGAGTTACATTTCTTTACTCATTTGTAACTACTAATTCTTATATTCTACTGTTTATATCTTTGCTCTCAGGATCATGGCGCTGTCAATCCAAAACATAAAAAAGTACAACTTCTACCAATCATTACGTGCAAGGATTTGCCGTGTTTGGATCCCAACACTCAATGGTCAAAATAGCAGTTTCAATTGCCTTTTCGTTGATGCTACAGTAAGCTTCTATTGGACACATTTTCTTTTTCATCTATTTCACCTTAGCTCTTACATTTTGTTATAAAAAAAACCATCACCTATTCAAAAATATCAATTACAATTTCAATTCCAAATACAATTTTATACTTCTAATCATAAAATGTTTATGATGCAAAAATTTATGTTCATTCTTTTAAACCAACAATAATTCTTTGATCCACATGTACTTCACCAATCTTTTGTATGGTTTGTTCTTCAATTCTATATGCATAATGTTTGCAATTTCATAAATAATAAATTTCACTTTGATACAACAGGGCAACGCAATTCAGGCCTCTGCTAAAGGCAAAAACATACAAGCATTTACTGCTTCAATTGTTGAAGGTGATTATTATGAAGTCTGTGGATTCTACACCTTTGAGAACAGATATTCAAATTCTGTTGTCGCCCATGAAGCAGTTATTGATCTTAAGTCTGACACCAAAGTTACAAGAATTGATCGAATCACACCCCCCATACCGCGCCATTACTTTCACTTCATCGACTTTGCACACCTTATGACTACAGGAAGACAATCAGGGGTGCTCACAGGTTTTATCACAAACCAACATTCTTCATGTGTTTTTATTGTTCTGTTACATTTCTTTTCACCGCTAACCTTCTCTCCATCCATTAGATGTGCTTGGTCGATTAAAAGCCATTCAACCGCTTGAACAAATTATGGTTCGAGGTCAAAATATGACAGACAAAAGAGAAATTATCATTGAAAATATAAGGTTGATTATCTTAATCTCATAGCTTTTCCAGCGTAATGCCTTCTTTTTTTAAACTCATAATTTTATGCAAGGGTGAAGAGCTTCGGGTTACTCTTTGGGGTGATGTTGCAAAAGCCTTTGATGATTCTGATCTAAGCAATCAATCAAGTCCAGTAATAATTGTGTTTGCTGCCTTTCGAATTACTGAGTTCAAAGGTTTTTATTTTCAACCATTACCTTTTAATTTCTAATAATTCAATCATTCATTAATCTTAATACCTCTATACATTTTCTGACTCAATATCAAATAATTCCAATATATACACTCTTCTTTTTTCTCCCAGGGAAACCAAATCTCGCCAGTACTGTTGCTTCCTTATGGTATTTCAACCCAGAAATCCAAGAAATTCTTCCCTACAAACATTAGTGAGCTTTCTATTTCTATGTTTATCTTTTATACAACAAATACTTTTTCGAAGCTATTTATAACAAACATCTTTCATGATAAGCTATAAGGATATTCCCGTCGAGGTGCATCAACTCCCTCCTACATCGAACACTTTAACCATTGATCAACAACTGAAAGAGAATAGAAAAACAATCAAGGAAATCCTTTGTATGGATCCATACCGATACAAAGTATGTGAACAATTATTTAAACTTTTCATTTGACACATTATTAGCCTTACTTTGTTTTCCTTTCAACAATTCAAAAATATATGTTTTTTTATTTATTATTCCACAAAATACAGAATCAAAGATTCACATGTAAGGCGTCAATAGCTGACTATGACCTCCATCGGGGATGGTGGTATCATAGCTGCCCGATATGCACAAAATCAATATCTGACAAAGGCACAGGTTTTAAATGTATTGAGCACAATGAAGTTACACCGATTCCATGGTGAGCAAAAATTTAACATTACTTCTCATGTCGATAGCTACATTATACATATTTTTCACATCCTTTACATTGCATCTTATATTTAATTATCTCATTCCTGACATTTTCTTAGGTTTCGGGTTGATTGTATTGTGACTGACGGAACTGATGTTACAACATTTCTGATGGTCGGAAAAACTGCTGAAATTTTTTTTGGCTCCTCTGCCCACAATTATGTCTATGATAAAGGGTTCATCGATTCCATTCCAACTCCTATGATAGACAAATTACAAAAACCCAAGATTTTTCAGCTGCGATTCGGAACTTTTCGCTCAGTTATGAATCGGTGCGACATCATTGTTGCCAATGTTTTTGATGACATTATAGAAGTTCAATCTCCGCAACAGCATGCTGAACCAGAACTTCATGGTCTTAATGTTCGTTTGACGGAACAACATTCCGCGTCTTCCTCTAAAGAACCACTTCTGTTTGATCCAATAACTCCAACTCCTATTCCACCATCTAGAGCTGACGTCAATACTCCTCCACAATCACAAACTATCAGAAAGCTACTATTTGAAGATGAAACACCTCTGCACAGGTAACATGTTTCTTTCCCTCTTAATAACTTTTACCTTCAAATTTTAACAACATTTCTTATATATATTTGCTTTGTCAATACTACATTCAGCTTATACTGGTCTTTTTAAAATTCACAGCTCTGCAACAGATACTGCAGCCGAACCTCCAAGCGTCATCCCATTGCTCGATCCGAGTCCATCAACCATATCTAAGGAAGATGACCAACCAGCAAAACGTCACTGCACATCAAAATCACATGATGATTAGGTTCTTTCTACTTAATCTTTACTTATGCCATCCCACAAACTATATTTTACTTTTCAATGCCTTTTCATCTCACACACAGACACATTATGATATACATTGTTTCATACACCATCGTTTGCAACTTCTTTGCTAGACACTTCAAACACACAGACCTTACAATCTGCATTCTTGCATCTATTATAGGTTTCGTCTAAACCAACAAACAACATTCTACATACAAAGTTTAAGGAAAAATTTGCATGCTTTTGCATAAAACAATGAGAAGAATATGTAAAAAAAAGACTGATTAATTTTATACAGGGGAAAAATTGGAAGTCTATTTGCATGTGTCCACTAACATGAATAAATTCTCTCATTCAGTTGCTACAAATAGAATAAAATCAGACAAACATGAACAAAATAAAAAAACACTGATTAATAAGAAAAAATAGTTTTTATGCATATATCTAGACATGAATGAGGAAGATGACAGCTATGTATTATCGGGTCCTGCAAATAAATTTTTCTGAAGTTGCCGTTTTTTCATAGGGTAGACAAATATTAATGCAGACTTAGATTCTGCATAGAGACACCACCTTGATACTGATAGAATGAAGGGAGTTCATTCTCTTCTTAGGAAACTCAGGGTGAGATATGAGAGATATTGTAGTGGATAAGCCAGGACTTCATTTTAATCTTGATCCTACTTTGTGATTATCGTACTTTTTCATCCCTTATTTAGCAATCAATCCTTACAGCCACTCTGACTTCATCAATGTCAGGCTATCAAAAAAATAGAAAAATCTCACATGCCTATTCCAAAAATATGACAGATATGAATTTCGCATCCTATAAAAAAACAGGGGTCTTTTCAATTCCATATAAGTGCTGCAGCTATGCCACTTACTGTAATAAATTTTGAATACATCCTGTCCATTATGGATGATTTTAGATGATAGAATATAATAGATAAACAATTTTAGCTGATGAACAAACTGTTCAAAAATGCTTGAAACTTTATACAATAAATGATATTTTTCATCTGTTAGTTACAACAATACAAACTGTTTAATTTATGCACTAAAAAACAGGCTGGTCCATCATTTTTACATAACATCACTTGAGAACTGGTAAGAATTAAAGGCGGTAAAAAATGGATGATCACTTACATGTACACCAGGAACTGCATGCCAAAAATGAAAAAAAAAATGATGAATTAACTTAATATTCAAGCTCTTTAAAACGGTAAATATTCTCTCTTTTACCAGCGTGGATCTTTCCCCCAGAGTGAATAACGCAGTAAAGCCACTTAATTCTTCTCAATTCTCTTCCTTTATCTATCTTCACTTATTCTATTTTTAGTTACAAAGCCAGATCGAATTCATCAATACAATAGCTTGCGTAAGTCTTTCCAACTTCCATCACCGTTAGCGCTGGCTACACTCCCTACCGCCCAGTCAATTCTCTAACTATCAAATAAAATAAAGTAAAGAAAGCAACATAAATTAAAAACATAGATAACAGCCGGTCATTCTCCTATTTGTCAATATTCATCACATCGTCCTATGCATCCCTGGCTTTCACTCCTATGCTACAGGTCTTTCACCTATTGATCGATCCTTCTTGCAGACAGAGTGGGATTGCATGCGTATTATATTTCCATGTTGTGGGCTTGCTCAAAGATCCAATTCCTTGCCCTTTTCATCTTGAAAGATTTTTCTTGCTTTCTGTTTGTGGTCATTACACAGCATATATCCCATTAGCAACCAAGCTTTATTTAGGGATTGGCATGCAAGCCATCACGGTCAAAAAGTCCATCATTGATGAAGAGTATAATTTATGTTATTTTTAACAAAATACCCGGCTCCAAATCAAATAGCCAAATTAGCATCTATTGAATCACAAATCACCGGAATAGCTTAAATAACAGCTGGAAAAATTTCAGTTAGAAGCAATAGAAACCGATTGATCCTTCTGCTGAAATAACACAGTTTGTATGTAATAAATTATTCTGTTTCTTGATTATTATTTTCTCTGTAACTGTGAGAATCTGTTGTTAACATTGATTCCATGGAATTGAAAACGAAGCTCTATGACAGTCATAAAAAAACTCTGTTGCTGCTATTCCTTTCATTCACGAAAGCTTCTCTGTTATTGTGAGAATTTGTTGTTAATTGGAAATACAATCCAATTCATTTCCTCTGCTAACTCCATTTTGTGCCGTTGGTGTGTTGGAAATAAAATCAAATTCATTTCCTGTGCTAACTCCATTTTGCACCGTTGGTGTGTTGGAAATAGAATCCAATTCATTTCCTGTGCTAACTCCATTTTCTGCCGTTGGTGTGTTGGCTTCATTGTTGTTGGATTCTTTTAATTTGAATTCATTGCTTTTACTCTGCTGCAGACCACTTCATTCCAATAAATGAAGTCTGTTCACCTTAGAAAAAATTAACATCTTCTGCTCTAACTTGGGAAATCCGACTCCAATACAAATCCCAAATAATTTCATCGACTATTTTTTTTATCTATTTTACATAACAGATTGCACAAATATTCAAAGAATATAGAGCTACAGTTATTTAAATTCATTGCATTGATTGTTAATTTGTCTCTCAATTTGCTTCATCTGGATTTTTCCTTCATTGTTGCTATTTTCACAACAATTACTATTTCTGCAATTGTTACAATTTCTAGGCAACTGCACTTCAATTTGCATTACTTCAGTAACATTGACTCTTTAAAACAAAACTATATTAGCTCTTTAAACTGGTTTATCATAACCTTTATAAGAACTTTTATTTTTTCAATGGCACAACTTTATATGTTAGTCATAATTTGAGTTGAATATTATTTCTCATTATTACTATTGCTTATACATTTACGCCTATACCAATTAATCTATTTCTGCTAAATTTCAACTTTGCGCAGGTGGAACATAACAAACAAAAAAGAAGCACGGAGCTACCAGACGTAAATGCCATCACAATCTTAATTATGGTTATCTGATTTTCATCTCCTGGCAAACTTTGTCTCTTCTAATTTTGCATCACTACTTGCATTGTTTCAAGGTATATATCCTCTCTTGCAAAACAATGCTACCTTTTCGAATTGTGATGGCATCATTTTGTTATTATAACTAAATATGTAAATTTTATTATGCTTTGCACTCTAAAACTGATTGGCTAATCTATGTACTTTTTATATGTGAATATGAACGATGTAATAGTTTAGCCAATTTAATCATATGACAGTTTCATCGCATGACATCTACATCTATACATTTTCCACATGATTGTCCCAAAAAAAACAACCAATTATTACTTTCATTTATTACATGTATATGCAAAATATACTTTAATTCCTATACATACCCATCTTCAAACTATTTAATTAAAAACAATTGATAATTATTGTTTGCACATTCAACTCGCATATCAAATTAATAGAGAACACTTAACAACCATCTACAAAGCATAGAAATTATATTCAATTAAAATTGTCGAACTGCATCATTATTTTTTTCTTTATCATCAAACAAAGGCTGTCATCATTTTTTCTTCTTCTTGATTATTTCACGTCAAAGTGCCAAACCTGTGTAACATTTCTTATTCAAAAATTTTAAAAGATTATAAAAGCAAGTTTTACGCACATGAACTGATCAATTATTATACACATCCAGTGTCTGAATTTTTTACACTCCCTGCATACCTGTTCAGAAACCTGTTTAAATTTTTGTTTCATGCGTTTTTTAATTATTCCTTTTAACCCAAAAAAATTGCCATCACAAACTGTTAATACAACACAAATAACAACTGAACACAACATATCTCCACTATTAAAATTTAAAAATAAATCATCAAGATCACATTTCATTTCATGTTTTCCTCAAA
This sequence comes from Salix arbutifolia, assembly GCA_025169955.1. Taxonomy (NCBI): domain Eukaryota; kingdom Viridiplantae; phylum Streptophyta; class Magnoliopsida; order Malpighiales; family Salicaceae; genus Salix; species Salix arbutifolia. The sequence goes on along the minus strand of CM045916.1, from coordinate 12,397,330 downwards.
TCGTCTCCCACCAAGACTGTTTGAAAATGTTAAAAAACCCTTTTTTCTGAACATGACATATCTCCACTATTAAAATTTAAAAATACATCATGAAGATCACATTTCATTTCATGTTTTCCCCAAATCGTCTCCCACCAAGACTGTCTGAAAATGTTAAAAAACCCTTTTTTAAACCGTATTTATTTTGCCTGTGCTTATTTTATTCAAAAACAAAACAAAACACTCCGTTTTGTTGCAACTACGACATATAACTAAATAGTAAAACAGTAATGCAAACGTTGCCAGAGTTACCAGAATTCAATAACTATGATCGGATGAATAAAATTTAATCATTGCTCACAAAAAATTATTTGGTTTTTTCTACATAAATATACCATTTTGACAGCACAATTTTAATTATATTGTACATTGGCAGAATTAAACATATAAAAAAAAATAACTTTATACATTGGCAACAACCCTGCGCAACGCGCGGGCATATGGCTCGTGTTGATCTAGAAGGAATCTTCTAACGTAAATATAAAAAACAATCTCACAAAACCTAGCAGAAGAATGTTAATATGACTGGATTAGTTAGTCACTCAGGTAGCTATCCAAACCACAACTGGCCTTACAATAGTCTGGTAACAGGTCACATCCATGTATAAGGTTACCCTTGCTGTAATGACAGCCCTCTAAAAACAGGAGGGAACCACATGTTTTTTTTTATGTCTGTGCATCAGTAAATGATATCCCCAACGACCCCTGTGATAGGGGAACGGAATTTTGAAGTTAGGCGGCCGGCGAGCAAAGGCAGGAAAGAGCTACTGTTTGTGCACACACTTCCATGCATCCCCGACATGACAATTGAGAAGATGGAGAGAGAGAGAAGAAGGATGAATTGATGAATCTGTCTAAAAGCAAATGAGCCAATTGAATGTTATAATCTCTCTTTAAGAGCTTGTCAAGAGAAAGTTTTGATTAAGGGCGCATAAATGATATCAAGTAATGGGGTCTGGTGCATGGTTTTTTGTATAAGCAAACAAAATAGAAATAAAAAAATCTGCAGAATGATACAAGGACATGGCAATGTAGTAGATGGAAATCAAATCGATTGAATGTATTGGTGGGTTCCATAGAGATTCATGAGTGTTTCTAAAGGGCATTTGATGGCCGAAAGAAACATGAATTATTGAGTCCCAAATGTTGCCTATCATTGAGGTTTAACGACAAACGAACTTTCCTTCTGTTCTTGTTTAGTTAAGACTTGAAGAGAGGAAACCCGAGTTTGACCGAGACAGGTGAGTGCTAGTAGTAGCCATTCCTGAGAGAAAGAACATGAACCAGACCATGGGATTCAAGTCCATGGTTTTCATTCCACAGACAACTTAAGATCATCTCTTGCATCTTTAAATTGCGCACCTCTTTTCCAATTTATTACATGGCAAAATTTGCAAGTACATATCCTATCCTCCCTGCAGCACGCTGCAATGGAGCTGTCTCTGATAGGCTCGAGTCAAAACCAAGATGCACCATCCCTTTACCAGCACAGGATGCCTCTTCCATCGGAAGAAAACACGAGCCATAATTTCATGACCTCACTCCTAACTAAGACAACAACCTGGGAGGCTTCAAGATCTAATTACAACGTCGTCAGGAAATTATTTAACAGAAAAGTGCTTCACTCTGTGGTAAAGGGTCGCTAAAATTGGGTTTTGGTTTTTGAGAAACACGCTGGTATCTTGTGACAGCTTACCAATTATAGAAAAAAATTCAGCTCATCTCCATATTGTGCTGTCGGTATGGTAGCTGAACAGGTCATCACTGCTTTCGGCAGCCATGAGCACCATCTCTCCGGCAATTAATGAACTCGGTAAATCATCATGATTGCCCAGATTTTAATTCTGGTATTTGGGTTTCAGAGGATTGCAATACCTAAACTTTAACCCTTCCAGATGAGATCCCTGAATCCAAGGAGTCCAGTCAAGTTCTCTGCTTCCCAACGCAAAAATCTGATTTCGAGGAAAACTTTGTCAAACACAGCATGGACAGGCAAATTAAGCTATCTGCCACCATCTTATTCAAATATTAAGCCACAAGTCATCCTTTCAAAAAGGGTTTCCAAAGAAGATTAAGAGGATGATTAAGGTATAAAATAATCGTAAATCTCAATTCAATGCCACCCCACGAAGTAGAAAAAACAAAGGCATGTAAAGAATAGAAGGGAAAGATATACACACGAAGATGAAGCGGATCTAACTTTTCATTTGCTTTTCAACTTTCCTTAAATAACTTTTCAACAAAAATTCTTACATACAAAAATTACAATTCCTTTATATACCAAAATCTAGAACCTCAATTCCCATTTTTTTACTAATTTAAACTAGGGGAAAAATAGAAATGGAAAGTAATCATCATTCACCATAACAATCATCAAAACGGCACCACTTCACTGTAAAGAAAATCATCAGAATTGCCAGCAGAATCCTCCGGCCATGCATCCCTTAACAACTTCAACAGCATCTGTGCCTTCCTCTTAGCTCTGTCAGTACAGTCACTCTGTACTAACAACAGCAGCTGCGTCAATATCCCTGCACAGACCGCCTCCTTCTGACTCTGCTCCGACGCTGAACACAGAGCCAGCAGCGCTCCCGCCGCGTACTCCGTCGCTCTATCCGATATCTTCAGAATAGTCTTGACTAACAACGGCACAGTCAGCGCGTGGGCTGCAAATGCTGCGCAACCATCTTGTATTCTGCAAAGTAATTCTATTGTAGCCAGGGCTCTTTCTGCATCACATTTATCAAAATCTGCCAGTCTGTCGATCAATGTCTCCGCTGCTCCGGCGGAGACCGCTTTATGCCTTGTTTGTTTAACTAGACATAAAGAGAAGAGCGCTTTTATCCCAATTTTAAGAGCACGAGGAGATGATAAAGGATTTTTTAAAATATCTATCACTCCTTCAAAGATAATCTCTGTGTTGCTAATTTGAAGTCGAAGATCTGGTGATCTTGTTCCTGCAATGACATTTTCAATCAGTGCAGCTGAGTTGACTCGGACTTCGATTGATGAATGAAATAGTAAATCAGCCAAGTAACCGATCCGCTCCGGTTCTGAAGATATAGCCACACAGTCGAGCTCCGTGAGCGGAAACATAACCAGAATCGCGAGCGACTCGTGGCTCAAATCCAGCGATTGGGAGCTTGAAAACACGAGATTGATAAGAACTTCACGAACATTATGGGAGGAAATGACAGAGCGGTTCTTATCGGAATCCCGAGCGAGTCCTCTGAGTCGACGGAGAGCAGAAAGGCGAGAATGAGTTGGATTTGACGCGGAAGCAGCTTGGTTTAACAAGGAACGAACCAAACTCGGTTCGGCAGGCTGCTTCGGGGTTGGGATTCGCTCGACGCCGAAAGCACGATTTGCAACACACCAGTCTTGAATCAAACGGCGAAGGGTGTGGTTAGGGATTAAAGTGAAGTCGGTGAGTGGGGATCGGGTAACAGGACAGGTAGTATTACCTGTAGCCACCCATGATTCTATGCTGGAACGATCGTAAGTCTGACCGGTACCAACGATGACTGGGTCACGCATTAGTTCAAGAGAGATCGGACACCGGAAATGGTAAGGAATCTGAACTGTTAAATCTAAAGGCTCTAAGCTTCTAGGCATCGAAAGAAAAAACTTGTGGAATTGGTTCGGTTGTTTATAAGAAGGGACGGAGATACGGGGAGGTCTGAAAATTCTGTATGAGCTTTCTTAGGGTGTGAGTTCTGGTTTGGGTTCCTCTTATATGAAATGGAACAGAGAAACATGTAGCTAGCAGAGAGAGAGAGAGTGTGGGTGTGGGTTGGGGTGTGGTCTTATCTGACTCTTTGCCACACGTGTCATGGAATTTGGTTGGTTTGTGGGGGAGGGAAATGGGAAATAGGAAAGGATTTTTTTGTTGGTCAAATGAAATTAGTGAGGACAAAAGGGGGCCCACAAAAACAGGCTCTCAAATCTAACTGCTGTTTACATCAAGGATGAGGTAAAATTATGTGACAGGTCGGTTAATTTAGTATACTGTGCTTGGGATTTGATTGAGCATCGTTAATGGGGGTGGTATTTTCAGTTCTGCCCCTGTAGTTTTTGTTTTTTCAATGCCATGGGTATTGCTCTGTTGTCAACTTGTCATTGGCCAGACCCATGCCTTCCTTTTTTCTAGCGGTGTTGCTTGCTGCTCTTCTTTCTTACTGATTTAATTGTAATGACTTTATGGTGTCTTCCTTTTTGGGCGTCTGTCCATTATGGATGTTGAGGGCAGCAACATTATGTTAACACATCCTTTACAGTCTGGCGGTGCGTCAAATCTTTGCTTTGCGATTGAAAGGAAAAGTCAATAGTAACCCCTAATCTCCAAAGTTTCCATGCTTTTTAGACATCTTTTCGCGTCGTATTAATTAAGGACTCTTCATCCCTCCATACCAAGGTAAAGGTTTTTCTTTTCACCTTTAAATAATATAATCGAGAAAAAAACCACTTCGTTTTTTTTCTCAGGAAAAATGCTGTAATGAAAAGAATTATCATTATATGTATATGTATATGTATGTATGTATGGTGTTATGCAGGACTAAATTGAAAAAATAATACTCAATTGCTAAATGTATAATACGTGGTTTTATTATTTATTTATATATTATACTCTTTTTTCCCCAGATATATATCTCGTAATTATTTTAGTTGTGTAAACGAGGAGGTTTCATTACTGGTCAAAGTTAACTTTCTCAAGCAAAATGAGTGATTGGATTGACAAAGTTAACCCATGCTCGTGACTTCGTTGCAAGTTGTAGTGAAATGCAATAAACCAGCCGAAAGAGAGAATACGTTAAAGTTTTGGGTAGAAAATGAAATTACCCGAAATGAAAGAACAAAAGAGCAAAGAAGCCATCAACATAATTAGGTCGGGATTGTCTGTTTATGTTACAGTATTAGGGCGGTCAAAGGTCAAAGATGAACACATGAAAAAACAGAGGAATGTGCGGGTCCAGGTTGTCTCTCGACCACTTTATTCGAGCAAGAAAATTTTGTTCCGTGGATAATACTAGTGAGGTGGTGGTTTCTTGATGGAGATGGGCCCCTCATCAAGTGGACGGTATTGATTAAGTGGGACCTGCTCTCTTCGTTAGCATGAGTGCTCGGGTTGCTTGCTGAGAAAAGGCTATCTAGCCTTTTCATTTACTAACAAAAAAAAATCAAAATTGGATAATCTACGAATATCTACTCCTTTTCTCTGATCAGCCAATCACGGACAGGAAAAATCAGAAATTGAATCGTTAAAATGCAGTAATCTAATTGAACTTTGGTGTTTAAAATACTCATAGTCTAGCTGTTTATTTTGCCCTAATAATTTAACTTTCTCTTTCCACCTAATCCAGAATAGTTTAGTGCCACATAATCGTATATTTTTTAAATAATTTATGGGGAATTAAGGCTGCTAAGCGTGATTAAATATGATCGAGAAATTTATAGAATCCTTTATCATTCTCGAGACATGCACTCACTTACCATGGCTCTGAGGTCGCAAAATTGACCTTGATCAACTGCACGTTTAACTGGGGACAGCATCTATCACGTACGTAAAAAACATATTAATATCTCCCTAGCTTATCCCAGGTTACCAGTCCTCTTTATTTTATTTTTTAAAGTACCGACATTTTATATTTTATGCATTTTTAATTCCCCCTCCATTGAAAAATGTATTGCACGTTTCTCTAGTTTTTATCCATGTACTTCCTATTTTACTTTCACATTTTATTTGCATGCCAGAACTATACCAGAGGACTCATTAGTTTAACTGACAGAAAACAAATGTATGGTTGTTTTTTATTCACTTTATGTGTACTTCAACCTTATCGTGAAGTACAGATGATCCGTCCGGGATAAATCATATAGAATTAATAAGAAATTACATCTATCCAATGAATATTTTTACTTGTTTATTTATTTTTCATATAGTAAATAAATCGAATTACATCGCTTATATTTCACAATTCACATATTTAATTTGATTTTTTTAAAAGCCTCCTTCCAATTATATTTACACCCTGTAATATGTCCGCCATGTAAAAAAAACTGCTTTTGATTGTAAAACCAATAAAATAAAATATAAGTTAATTTATAAGCGGGGCAGCATCAACTGTGTTGCAGAAAGAAAACAAAGAAAGAAAACTCCTTAAACTTGTCGCAGGGGTTACAAGGTACTCCTGTAAGGAATCTGGCTGTCGAGTGGTTTTTGTTCCATGACAGAACAGAACAAAACTGAAAACTGGCAGAGTGGCAGGGAGTAGTAGCAGTAGTTGCTAGAAAACAAAGTGAAAACCGAGTGGTGGATACGATCGAAGAAGAGGAAAGAAGGAGGCGGTGTCGTATAGTGGTAATTTTGCAAATTAAACACACAAGCGTGAGGGTTGTAGAGACAGTGCACCCCACGAGCCACGCCGTTCTGTACCCAGATGTCTCCGGTCAACCAGGCAACAATTGCCTCTCCAGCCCACCACCATTGCACGTGCACTTTCCTCCCTCCCTCGCACGTGTTTCCAGCTCATTTCCTTTCTTTTTTGCTGTGATTACAAGTTCTGTAGAAGGATTTATTTTTTTACAGGTACGGAATTCCACTTCATTTATCACGATTATCCAATGGTTTCATAGTTGAACGACTCACCGCTCTCTAGACATGCGTGCTCGACTCTTTGACTTGTTATTGGTTTCCATGCTGCATTTCACTGTGGCCTGACAAAATACTCTGTTTGGGATCCCTTTTTGGTATGTTTCATGGCCAATGTCGTGGAACCATTTGGCATTCAAATTACTTAAGATCTAGCTCCACTCACTCGACAATCTTGCCAAAATATTAAGATTGATTCATGCCCATTATTATTATTGCTATTAACTATTAGAAAATAATATAAATTATATTCTGAAACATTATCTAATAACTTAAATTTTTAGTTAAAA